>VZTI01001629.1:132026-178392 GCA_013397865.1 Struthidea cinerea | reverse complement strand
GGGGCGGGGCCGCCCGTGCCTTTGAGGCGGTGAGCTTGTGGAGTAGTTGCGTTGGTTGGGCGTCTTTCTCTTGCCGACAGACCAACTGGTGAAATATCCTCGTCGATTCTTTGAGGGGGTTGAGGCGAGGAGCGCAGGGGCTCCTGCCCCCGGGTCCCCGTGGGGATGGGTTACCTGAAGCTGCTGGTGGTGAAGGACTTCAAGTCGTGGAGGGGGCAGCAGGTTATCGGCCCCTTCATGAGGTTCAACTGCATCATCGGGCCCAATGGATCAGGTAGTGTGGGTGGGTGCGTGGGTAGGGAGCAGCTGCTCCATCAGCTGTCAGCATTGAGAGCTCAGTTAGGTGGGATTTAGCCTCATGGACCTGCTGAAAATCTCATGTGCACCTGAAGGGGCGGCAGCACAAATGAAGTCTCAGAGGCGCCTGCTCTGTAGTTCTTAGCTGAAAGTGTAGGTTCTCCCAGCATGGAAGGGCAGGAGCAGGCTGGGGGTAGAGGGCGTTGATGGACTTTTAATTTCGAGTTGACTTGCTGCTTTCCAGTTTAAGCAGAAAGCCTGGTTTGCAAACAGCACACCTTGTCTTGGCCATCCCAACTTACTAAGGTCACATAAAGATGTTTTTATGTTAATACTCTGGGCTGTACCAGTGGAAACCTGCTTCTTGATGGGAGTCTGTGGATTTTACCACGCTTCCTCCGGGAAGGGGAGAGCTCTGCAAGATGGCGGCTGCCACGCTGTGATCCCAAGGTGCTGGAGCTTCTTAAAATTTGGTCTCTGCTTCAGAAAGCTCCATTCAACGAAGGGGATTTTATCTTCTGTTTGTCGAAGTGGTTGGAGGTGAGGGCTGCCTTAACAGAGCAACAAGGATAGGTTTAACATTGCACATTAGTTTCCCCAGTCTGTTAATGATTTACTTTATAATTCAGACTTTTAGAACCTGTAGTTTCCTCACCCGATTGAAGTAAGATCTATGAATATAAGTTGAATATATTTAGCATTGTTATCATTTTCTTTATCATCCTACCCCCACTATTCTGTATTGTAAAGTCTCAGAATGATGATACTTTTTCCAGGTGCTCTTTCAGTTAAATCTGAGTACATTTTATAGATTAATCCAGGGGGAAAAAAGGTGCGAATATTATGTCATCCCTGAATTAAAGGTGTGAATATTATGTCATCCCTGAATTGAGTATTTTTATTTCTCTGTTTTCCTCATGATGTTCTTCCTTTTCTGATACTTTTGAGAACAAGTCAAAATATTGTCAAAGTAGCAAGGTTGAAGGCTGAAAATAATTAAGCTGTCAGCAGAAGTGCTCAAGACTGAAGGGATAAAACAAAAAGAGGATTCTATTAGGAGGATTTTTGTCGAAGGACTCTTAGACCAGAGAGCTTTGTTGCTGTGGTGATTGGATCTGGGATAGTGCTTGTATTCTTCAGGAGATGGGAGTTGCAGTGGAAAAGTTGGGGATGGAGTGCTCATGCAATAAACCTCCCTCACTTCACTCCAGAAAGCACGCTGCCAAGGGAGGAGGGTGATGTGGCACAAGCTCCTCTAGAGAAGCCTGTTTAAAAACAAAAGACTTCTTCAATAAGGCTGAACAAGTAAATCAGTTTTGTCATAATTTTTATTACAGACAGGCGTATTTTCTGCTGCCAGTGTGTTACGTCTTAAAATTGTGTTTGTTATGCGCAACAGCTTTTCCTCAATAAAATCACAAAATCATAGAATGGTTTAGGTGGGAAGGGACCCCAAATCTCATCATGTTACAACCCCCCTTCTATGGTCAGGGACACCTTCCACTATCCCAGATTGCTCCAAGCCCCATCCAACCTGTCCTTGAACACTTCCAGGGATAGGGCATCCACAGCTTCTATGAGCAACCTGTGCCACTATCTCACCACCGTCACAGGGAAGAATTTCTTCCTAAAAGAATAAAAAATATGTAATTAGCAATAGAATTTATAAAGAATTCACAATTCTGCAGATTCTTTAACTAATTCTTAATAAGATGCCTCTATGTATGTCACGTCAAAAAAGTCTTAATTTTTTTTTACTTTTCAAGGAAAATCTAACATAATGGATGCTGTTAGCTTTGTGATGTGTGAAAAGACATCAAATTTGCGAGTTAAAAGCGTTCGAGAACTTATTCATGGAGCACATGTTGGAAAACCTGTTTCTTCTACAGCTAGTGTGAAGATAGTGTATTGTGAGGAAGATGGGGAAGAAAAAACATTTTCAAGAGTTATCCGTGGTAGGTAGTAGATTCTGCTGCATGTACTGTCTAATTTCTGATCTATAAAGAAATGGAGACCAAAAATACCCAAACTGGAATTTCAGATGCCCAATATTACTTCACAGTTGGGCAGATTAGTATAGTCCTTCAGAGAGCATTTTAGTAGTAATATAAATAAAAAAAAAATCCATATTCGGGTTAATTAGTTAAACAAGTTATTATATGTTCTTTGCTTGATATCTGTCTCTAGATATTTCCTTGGGATCTGTAGATGATGTCGGCTCTAGGAAATGGGGTCTGACACCTTGCTGCAGGCATGGGCACCATAAGCATGTCTGTTCCTTTAGAAAGTACTAAAACTAGAAACTAGAGTTTTCAAACAGAAAAAATAAATTACTGAAAGGAATAAATGAGTAATTGAAATCTATTGTCTTCTCTGAGAAAATTGCTCAGTTAAATTACTCCACTAGTTTATAGTTTAATTCTTTTCCAGTGGATTTTTTGTTGTAGCTGTTTTCAGCGGTATTTTTTTTTCCTTTCCTCTTTTAGATAGTTGTTCTGAATTTCTTTTCAATGACAAGTCTGTCAGCCGATCTGCGTACGTATCTGAGCTTGAAAAAATAGGCATTCTTGTCAAAGCCAGAAATTGCCTTATTTTTCAGGTGAGCATTAAAGGCACTTTGAAAAGAAAACAAAAGGTTCTTACGTTATTTCATAGAATACACAGTTAAGTATTGTCTAGAAATGAGGGCACCCTTAGCTAACTACAAGGCAATATATTTTTTCCTGACCTGAGCCAAGAACTACAAGACTACAAAATACACTTGGTGGGGTTTGTATGTATATGCATACAATAGTAAGAAAGAAGCTAATCTGGAAGAAGTTGAGTGCTTATGTTATTCACAATATAAAAATTATGGGTCTGTATAAATGTTTAGGGTATTCAATTGTAGGAGTGCTAGGAAAAAGTAATTTCATCTTAAAACACTCCTGGTAGTAAAGATGCATGAAAATGTAAAGGATTTTTTTGTTACGACTGAGGGGTTGAAAATTCTATTCAGCAATTAGTTTCCAAGAATTTAATGACATAGGCCTTAAGCTTTTGCTGAATAATACATTTCACAAAGTCATCTTCCTTGGAGTTGCTGACAAAAATGCCTAAGGAAGAATGGATTTTTCCCTTTTGCAGAAACATTTATAGAAACCTGAGTGGCTGGGTGATACTCATTTTGGCACTAAATTTTTCCTTGTATTTGAATCCAGAAGCGTTTCCACCGTGTTCACCATAAATATATACAGAGGTCAATCTGTACTATATGCTCTTAAATTCATAAGGCATCAGAATGATCTACAGTGCTGCGTTTATTTATTTTCAATTTTGGTTTAGGGAACAGTAGAATCAATTGCAATGAAGAAGCCGAAGGAGAGAACTCAACTTTTTGAACAAATTAGTAATTCATGGGAATATGCTGAAGAATATGAACGAAAAAAGAAGAAAATGCAGCAAGCAGAAGAGGATGCACAGTTTAATTATAACAAGAAAAAAAGCGTGGCGGCAGAACGCAAACAAGCAAAGATAGAAAAAGAGGAGGTAACTTTAAGTTACTCCATTTTTTCATGCTAAGATGCCAGATTTTGCATCTCTTGTGAACTTCAATAGTGTTTAAAAAAGCACAACAAACCCACAAAGTTCTGTTGGTTTTAGTCTAGTATTTTTTTTTTAGTATGGCATAGTATATAATAACTTAATATCATTTTAAAAGGTAGATGAATACACGTAATCTAAATAAAAGAAAGCATAGGCTTGCCAGTATAATGAATTAATTTAAGTATTGACTTAAATATTTGCGTTTTATGATTGGTGAACATTGCTGAAATTACAGCTACTTGTATGTCATCTTACATCACTTTGGCCTTGAAATTAGACTGCTAATGATGGAAAATAGTTTTTATAAACTATAAATTAAATTTTAAATTGGTAGGCAGATCATTACCAGATGCTAATCGAAGAACTGGATGAAGAAAGGATACAGCTGCAGCTTTTTCAGCTTTATCACAATGAAAAAAAAATTGACATTCTGAAAAACAATTTGGATGAAAAGAATATGGAGGCTCGTATCAAGAAAGAGTCTCTTTCTACAGCAGAAGATTCATTTAAAGCCAAGAAGAAATTGTTTGGGATACTCAACAGGGACCAACAGCATATGGAAAAAGAAATGAAGTAGGTTTTCCAATCAGATTCTGTGATAGTTGAATTAAAGCATTATCTGCACTGGGAGTTGCTTGGCAGGTGTGCATTTCCTGGTAAGAATTTGGGTGATAGCCCAATGCTGCGGAAGTCAGCTCCTAACAGTTCACTAAGTAAAATCTAGAAATGGTTTTCACCTCCTCTACCATGCCTGGATACATATTTCGTTATAGAAATACTTGCATGGTATTAAATTTTAGGAGGTTATGTTTCATTTCTTAAATTACTATTTTCAGTGGAGATAAAAAAATGTCCTCTGTGGGCATGCCCACAGTGTAAGCCCCAGCCTTACAGTTTAAAACTGATTGTTTGCGTATGCGGTTGGCAGGGGGGAGGGGTTGTCTTTTCTATCTTCCCTCTCTCCCCTTTCCCTGTGGCTTTTTTGTTTTGGCTGTGTTTTGTGGTGGTTGGTTGGTTGGGGTTGGTTGGTTGGGGTTTGTTTTCAGTTTTTGTTTTTTAGGGCTCTGGAAGCATCACTGATTCAGCAGAGGCCCCTCTATATAAAAGCAAAGGAAAACACATCCTACCAAATTAAGAAAGTAGAAATGTCTAAAAAATCTCTAAGGGACAAGGAGAAATCCTGTGATAAGGAAAAGCAGAACATAAAAGAACTAGAGACAGAACTGAATGATATTGAGAAGGCATGGCGAGCATTTGAGGAGAAAGCTGAAGAAGAGAGAATGCAGAGAGCAGCAGATATTGAGCTGGGACAAAATCAGGTGAACTGGGAGGCCCAAAAGTACTGTTGACTAGAGAAGTCCAAAAATACTCCTGTTCACAGGGAAACTGTTATTTCACCAATGACCTGCGATTCCTAGTGATCTTTTTGCCCTTGAGCTCCAACAAAACAAAAATTCTAAGTTTTATTTAGACACATGGTACATTGTGGGAGGGTAGGACAGTCAATGTTTTTCAGGGTCTCAGGGTGAGTCATTTTTTAGAACTGGCTTTTAATCTGAGATATCAATTAGGGAAAACCAATGAAGATAAAAAAGTAAACCAGACCTGGTAGTATACATACCATCTGCTGTGGGTCTGAGTCTGAAACTGGGGTAGCTCATTTGAGAAGGAAAGGGCTACGTCCTTTGACAGTAAATTCACTTCGGAAGAAGCTGTCTTTGCAACCATATGGCCACGAATGCTTGTAAAACTGCATGATAGCTTTTTTTCACTGTCTCCTTCTTAAGATAGTTTCTGATCAATTAATGGAGAACCTGCAGGGTTATTACCTTAGTTGCTCTGCACTTTAGAGGTATTTGGTCAGTTAGTCATCACCTAGCAGAATTGTTTAAAATACTTATATTTTACTTACTATGTGAAATTTTTTAATAACATGAGAATGCTGAAGATATAAATACCAAAACTTGCACTAATTTTGGGCTATGCAAAAACTGAGTGCTAACCTTCAGATTGAATGGGAAGTACTATAAATTTCCCTGAACAGTAAGAGTAATAAAAAAAGACTGTGGGCGGGAACTATTAGGTGTAAGCTTTGGACCTACTCTTACTCTAAAAAATACAGCTTGTTATAATGCAGTCAGTAGCTAGAAAAGTCTTCTGGAGAATTGGGTAGTTTTCATAATTTTTGTTATGATAATGTAGGTAAAGGTACGAAAGGCTGTAGCAATGAGTCTTCTCACTTTCCAGGGAGTGAATCTTTTTTTTATTTCTTTTTGTCCAGTTAGAGCGGTACAAAGAGCTAAAGGAAATGGCAAGAAAAAAAGTAGCTATGCTAGCCCAGCAGCTAGAAAAACTTCGTTGGGAGGATAAAGGAGATCAAGAAAGGCTGAAACTTAATCGGAGGAAGAAAAATGAAATTGAGGTATTTGTATCAAACTAGAATTAGGTTTTTAGGAGAAAAATGTCTCTCTGCCATTTCCTCTGGTATAACTGTCTATATAAGCGTGTTCAATGCTTTGATGTAATCAAATCCTCAGCAGAGGAGGTATATTGCAAGTGTTAGCTCAGTTTCCATGTTGCAGCAGGTTTAGCAAAATGGCCACTAAATTTGTTCAGAAATCGTTTGCGTGGGCCCACACTGAGGATTTGGGCTTGAAAGCTTTGGCTCTGATATTTTACAGTTACTCAGAACATTGGCTTAACTGTCATCAGTTTCTGATTTTGTAAGCGTAGTCTTTCTGGGATGTTCCACTGCCGTTGCTTGTGTGTGTGATACTCACACCCTGCAGAGGTATGTTTTGATCACAGCTACCTTCTTGCTGAGATGGTTTTAAGGTCAGTTGTGTGTAAGAATGTGTTGTAGTTGGACAAATCTCAGTGTCCACTTTCCTTGCACTTCAGAGGCAGCTGTTTTGTGTGAATACAGTTGCAGTCATTTTGATTCTGATATCTTTTATCATTGCAGATCCAAACATGTAACAATAAAATATGCACATTTTTCACTCTGGCTTGGTTACCATGCCTGATGTTTGCTTCTGATGGAAGTAAAAAGGGCAGAAGCTCAGCTGATGATCCGTGTTTTGCTGGAAACCTTGTCCTGTTAGGTGTTTTGGGTTTTCTGGTTGTTTTTTTTTTTTTTTCAAACTCTGCTAACTTGCTTTTTTGACACCTACTAAGAAGTTAGAGAGGCAACATGCATTTCTTCAGCAATTAGTTACAGAGTCAAGGTTGAGGGAGACTCCTGTTCAGAAAGCTTAAAAATGCATCATATGAGACTTTACGAGCGATAGAGTTCCAAACACCTCATTCTTGTACATATAAACTTGCTTCTATGGAAAAGTCTGTATTTTAGTCCATATTTATGAGGATATAAAGTTATCCTTGCCATAATAGCTAAGCTGATATTTGTACATCCTTTCTTTCTTCATAAAATACTATTTCTTTTTGGATTACTAGTTACCAGGAAAATGTAGTTAGTATCTAGAAGTGAAATAAATTCCATTGCCTGTGCTTCTTAAACTGAGCAAGTCCCATTGTGTTGTTGAGAAAGGAATAAGGAATACTTAAGAGTCCATGAAATATGAATATGAAAACATTGAAGTGGGTTCATGAAGAGGTTAACTTTCCATCCCTAGAACTATTTAAGAGGTCACAAGGATTTCAGGAGTTACATTAAAGCTTAATAAGCTGTGTAGGTAGCAGTATTTTTTTCCTTCTTCACTTGCTTTAGTTAGTGTGTTTTTATTAAATTTGAGTAATTGAAAATTCTGATTTTACCATTGGTGGGGTTTTTTTACTACAATGTTTTGTGTCAGTTTGGAAGCTCTGTCAACTTCTTCATGCAGGGCCAAGAATAGCACCTTTCCTGTTTTAAGACCTCTAATTTCCTGGCTCTTTGTTTAAAGTTTTTTTTTATTTATTGGTGTCATGATTCTCTGTGCTGAAGAGGCTTTCCCTAAACTGTAGCTGAACATGGAAAATCCAGTAATGGCCTTGGTGAAATAATTTCCCTGTATTTGTTCAGATGCAGCTTGGCACCTACTATAGCAAAAGAGATGCTGTTACTTCATTGTGAAATACCAATAAAGAAGAAAAGATGCATCTCAGTACTCGTTCTGAATGTAGAACTATGTATCTTGTTATAAAACTGTCATTTTGCTCTGGTTTATTTTCAACACATTCTGTTTGTGACTGCATAGGAAGCCATAAAACAGACTATGGAACAGGTGGAAGAGCATGAAAAACGCATAGAGAAGTTGGAAGAATATGCTAAAATATGCACGTACGTGTAAAAAATGAAAAGCTAATTGGATTTCTTGAGTATTAATCATATTCAAAACATAGGTTTCTAATTCCTTCTAATTATTTTCTTTGAAATTTTAGTAAGAACTAGAATTCTTACTAATTACTACTAATTTTACTTAACAGCTGTCAAAATAAAGTAGGAAGTATGATGACTAATCCATATTTTGTTTGAATGGGTTCTATAATTCTAATTTCTCTCAGGTTATTTCACGATGGGTATGGAGCTATTAATGGACAAATTCTGAGCAAGAAAACAGGACAGTTTTGTAGTTGTGCTGCTCTAGAAAGCATTAATATTTACGTTGTTTATTAGCACAGCTCGGTTCTTGCCTCCTGGATCTTGGCTTCTGCCTGATATTTACTCCTTGTGGAGTAAGGTGACTGCAAAATGACCTTAATTTATGTTGAAAGTGCATATGAATGAAATTGTGAATTGCTTTTTATTTTTGCTTGTGTTCAAAGTGCATCGTTAACAGAAAAAAAACAGCAGGAGGAAGTGCTGGCTAAGGAAATTGAGAACGCAACAATACGAATGGCTGAAGTGAATGAAGAGTTGAACAAAATAGTTGGTGAACTGCAGAATGCCAAAATTGATTACCATGAAGGAAGGCGTGAGCAGATGAGAGCAGAGGTCCTGGAAAATCTCAAAAGGCTGTATCCAGATTCTGTGGTAATGGAATGGCCTCATTTAAATGCTTTATTTTAGCGTTATGACATAAAAGTTCTGCATTAGACCGAGTAAGCAGCAGGAGTAAATTGGACAGTCTGGTTATATCCTTTTAAATTTTGTGCTTGCTTGAGTGTACTTGATGAAATAGTATTACTGGAAGAATTGTAGCATGTACTGTCATTATTTTTCACAAGTTCAAAAAATAAAGGGATTACTGCTAGCATCAAATAGTAATTTTGATCTCTTGTGTGATTTAGTGGTGTTTAATTAATTCCTTTTTTTCCTTATTTGGTTTTGTTTTCTTCTGTCCTCAAACATGTTTTTGTCTTCGTTATTTTGAACAAATGAATGGGAAGGTTAGCCATGAGACCATTTATTCCAGACGAATACTGCTTCTGAAAGACAGTTTTTATATTATCAAATGGTCTGTCTTTGCTTATAAATTAACATATTTTACATATTTCCTAAAATTACTCTTCAGTAATGCCATTAAGGGTTTTGTGTATTGATCCTGAATTGTCAGCAGACATTAACTGGTTTATGAAGCTTCTTTCCATCTTTTTAGGGACATCAAAAAGATATACTCCAACACTGAAAGCCATTTCAAATAGGAATTTTTAAATAAATATAATCAATTAAATAGTTGGCTTCTGAGTGTGACTCAGAGTAATCAGTCCTTTTTGATACACATAGTCATTTGAGATGTGCAAGCTAGCAATCTTTTTTTTTTAATGTTTTTTAATGTTTACTCAACTTTCCAGTGTTGCCATAAGAATATAAAAAGTAAAATGTTTTCAGTTGTTCTTTGCTTCTTGGTCTTTTGCAAAACCTCCTCAGAGCATGGCAAGCATCTGATCCTGTTGTTTTCTCCAGAGAGTAAGAAATTTGCTTTTCAGCTGCTCTTCAGAATTTTTTCATCCAAGTTAGCAAGATGGTGCAAAAAGATTAAAGACCTGATTGCCTTATCTCTTCTTGCTCGCTCTTTGTTTTCTATCCTTGTTTGAAAATAACTGGATCAGATGGTGATGCCTTACTAGCTTAGGGAAGGCTGGTGTTGAGGAATATTCTGTCATTTTCCTGTAGGAACTACAAATTTAAGAGTGCTTAGAGATGGGATGGCTTCTAACAAAAATGGGAAGTCAAATTTGTTACATAAACTATCTTGTTACAGGAAGGCCCAGTGCTGCCTGCTTCAGTTACCCTTGTTCCTGCAGTAGTTCTCCCAACGCCACCATACTGAGGCAGCACAGTTGTTACTGAACTGCTCCTTAATGCTCGGGTGTACTAATTCCAGATGAGTGAACGCGACCTAAATCACAGTTTTAGGATGGAAGGGTCAAGACACATTTTGTCTTCTGGTCTGCTGGCAGAACTGAAGGAAATCTTTTGTCGGTCTTCTGGATTTCATGGTCAAAAATGGCAGACTGCTTCTAAATGTTCAGTTCCTACATCCATCTTACAGCTTCTGTTCTGTTAAAACTTGCTTATAATGGTGGGTGTACACTGCAGGTACTGAAGAAGCCGTGCCATAATGTTATTCTGCTGTACTAGTGACATGTGCGTTTACATGGATTTGGCCCATCCATAAAGGGAATTTTGCAGCTGATTATGGTTTTTACAACTTAGTTGTCAAAATTGCATTCTTACATTAGTAGTTTTAATCATTGACTTTGATGTTACTACAGCTTCAGTTGGACACTCAGTATTTGTTTTCATAGAAATCCGACATAGCATTTAGACTTAAATGCACATGTCTGAAAACTAGATCATAGTAGGCCATGAATTTCCAGTAGTTTAAGTACCTCAGTTGAGACAATACTGTGAATGACCTGTCACTCACAGCCCTTACCAGCTGTCTTTTCATTTGCTTAAATTTGATAAGAAGAAAACTGTAGATATGCAAGAAGAGATGAGTAGCTACATGTCAAGAAGCAGGAAAATTGTTTTTGCATGAATTCACAGATAATAATGTTCAGAATGTGCATCAGTAGAATTTGATCATTCAGAAAAAGTTCAACTCTGCCTATAATTACAGAAAAGAAATAAAAATCTTTAGGGAGCATGTACAACAGAGAACTATAATTTTCTCTCTGGAGATGTTATTTCAACACATGGCAAAAGAGGCTTGATTATTTGGACTGTGCAGTACAAGAAAATTAGTTTTTATTCTTTTCATGCTTTTTCATTTTTGGGTTGAAACTGGAATGGTATCTCTTGCTGCCATTTTGCAGGTAACAGGTCTATTTATTTAAGATGTTAATGTCATTTTAAGATCTTACTGAGTGTTAGATTCTTACTCTCCAAAAAGCATGCTTAGCTATCTTTGTCACTGTCATGCTTCTAGAAGTGTATGAAAGAGATTCTCAGTAAAACATTGAGATACGTAACTGTAACCGTAGAGAAAAAATTACATCCCTTCATATTCTGAAGGTATATTTTGCAAGTTGGGTTGATGACTGTTATGATTTCTGTTTTTTCTGATGTACAGCTGTTGTGAGAGAGTGCAGCTGGTAGATAGGTAATACTGAAGCAGTAAGAGGAAACTATATCTTGTATGCAGAAATATTTGTGATATCTAAAATATTAATATTTCTCTATATTTTAATCTTCAGTTTGGAAGACTGCTTAACCTGTGTCATCCTATTCATAAAAAATACCAGCTTGCTGTTACCAAGGTATTCAGCAAATACATGACTGCTATTGTTGTTGCCACTGAAAAAACAGCAAGAGATTGCATTCGGTTCCTAAAACAAGAACGAGCTGAACCTGAAACTTTCCTTGCTTTGGATTACCTTGATGTAAGTATGTTTTTCTTTCTCCTGTCATCAGCAAGCTAATACACTTGTAAGTCTTGGTACTGGCTCATTTAAGTTTAACTAGAAGAGGCTGAAGTGTTAAGACAGGACTTGGGAAGTGAATTTCGTGAGGCTCCTGTTGGCCCACTTTGCCAGCCAGCTGAGGTCCCTCTGGATGGCAGCATGACCACCTGGCATATCAGCAATTCCTCCCAGTTTTGTGTGATCAGCAAATTGCTAAGGGTACATTCTTCCCCATCATCCAGATAATTAATTAATGAAGACGTGAAACAGGCTCGATTCCAGTATTGACGTGGCTAGCTACTGGCCTCCCGTGGGACTTGGTGCTACCAGTCACCACCCTTTGGGCTTGTCTGTTCAGACAGTTTTCAGTTCATCTCACTGTTCATCCAGACCCTATTTCATCAGCTTCTCAATGACGATCTTAGGGGAGGCAGTGTTAAGAGCCTCTCTGAAGTCTAGGTAGATAATATTCACTGTTCCCCCCTGCTCTGCCCGGCCAGTCATTTCTATTCTGTCAGGCTGTTGTTGGTCATGCATGACTGACTTGATGAGTCCAATGCTGATTACTTCTCCAAGGTTTTGTGTTCATATGCCTGGAACTGGTTTCTAGGATAAGTTGCTCTATCACCTTTTGCAGGATCAACATGAGGTTGACTGTCCCGTAGTTCCTTGGGTCCTCCTCCTCACCGCTCTTTGAACAGAGGAGTGACACTTGTTTTCCCCTAATCCTTAGGCACCTCTTTCAGTTGCTGTGATCATTCAGAGGTACATAGAAAGTGGCCTTGTAATGACATCAGCTTCTCCTTCAGCTCTGCTGGGTGCATCACACCAGGGCCCGCACATTTACATGTATCCAGTTTGCTTAAGTTTGTCTGACCTGATCCTCTTCTAGCAAGACTATATCTTCCTTGTTCCAGACTACCCCCTGGGCTCTGGAACTTGGGATTTCCAGAGGCTAGTCTTGGAAGCAAAGACTGAGGTGAAAAAGGAATTCAGTACCTCAATCTATTCTATATGCTGTGTCACCAAGGTCCCTGCCTCATTCAGTAGCAAACTCACATCTTCCTTAGTCTTACTTTTGTCACTGTGTATTTACAGTGCCAAAAGTGTATTTGCAGACACCGTTTCTTCAACATCCCTTGTCAGATTTGGTTTCAGCTGGGCTTTGACTTTTTTAACCACATACCTGCTTGCTTGGACAGTGCTTCTGGATTCCTGTGAGACTGCCTGTTCCTGCTTCCACCTTTTGTTTGTTTCCTCTTTTGTGTTTGAGTTTTGCCAGGAGCTCCTTGTTTATCCTCCTGGCGTTTTTGCCTGACTTCTTGCTCATTGGTGTGTTAACACTCTTAGGACTAGAGGAGCTGATCCTTGAACACTGACCAGGATTCTTGGGCCTGGCTGCGTTTTGAGGCCTTGTTCCATGAAGAGGCTGAAGTCCAGGGCTGTGAGCTTGCCTTTTGCCCTGCTGCCTGCCCTCAGGATGCTGAACTCTTTTGTGTCATGCTTACTGCAGCCAGGGCTGCTTTTGACTTGCCCATCCCTTAAAAGCCTCTCCCTTTTGAGTTTGAGTCTAGTACACCTCATGTTCACACCTTGCAGCATCTCTGTCACTTGGGTGAGGAATTGGTCATCAGTGCTTCTCAGGAATGACATGGATTTTTTATGCCCTTTTTTATTGTCCTTGTAGCAGATATCCAGGTGGCTCAAGGCCTCTATGTGGACCAGGGCCTGGGTACATGGTGCTCCTTTTAGCTGTCTATAGAAAGCCTCATCCGTTTGTCCTTCCTGATCAGGCAGCCTGTAGCAGACACCCATTGCAATGTCACCTTTACCAGGCCCCTCAGTCCTTACCTGTGAGCTCCCAAATGGCTCATCTTCTTTCCCCAGGGAAACCTCCATGCATTCCAGCTGTTCTCTCACATAAAGGGCAACTTTACCTTCTCATCCCCACCCCACCTGTCCTTCCCAAAAAGCCTGTATCCCTCCATGGCACTGCTCCAGCTACAGGAACTATCCAACCATGTCTCCTTGACCCCAGAAATCATAGAATCACAGACTCGTTTGGTTTAGAATGGATCTTAAAGCTCATCCAGTTCCACCCCTTGCCATGGGCAGGGACACCTTCCACTAGACCAGGTTGCTCCCCCCTGGCCTTGAACACTTGCAGGGATGGGGCAGCCACAGCTTCTCTGGACAAGGTGGTAGCCCTGCAAACACACACAGATCTTGAACTCTCTTGTTTGCTCCCCATGCATTAGTGTCTTTTGATTTCATGCGCAGGTTATACAACAGTGTCTTAATGCCATCCTAAATAGTAATGCAGTGGGTTACACAGATGGAAGGACAATGGCGTACCGAGAACGTAAATGCCAGATCTGTTTCTAGTCTTGCAGTGATTCAGCTCCCTGGTGCATTGATCTGTACATCCTGTCCCCAGACTACTCAGATTTGGAAATGCTTTGCTCTAACAGCATGGATTCTAAACACTGCTTGTTTGCTTTACAGGTTAAACCAATTAACGAGAAGCTAAGGGAGGTCAAAGGAGCTAAAATGATGGTGGATGTTGTACAAACGCCATTTGCTCCACTGAAGAAAGTCATTCAGTTCGTGAGTGGGAATGCCTTGATCTGCGAAACAGTTAAGGAAGCAAAACACATTGCATTTGATGGACCAGTGAGGTTGAAAGTAAGAAGCCAAAGTTTGTTGCATACATTTTTCATTGCAGTTATGTGTTTGATGCCATTAAATAATTCTTCTGTAAACCTCCTGGAGTGTTGCAGATAAACACAGAGTTGGTACTATGCTGTCTAATCCCGCAGAAATAAATCGCTAGATACTTTTCATGGTTATGTTTTCCTCTGATAGTAAGTTGAAGCGGTTTCCTGGGAAAAGGAGGGGGCAAATGAAGGGATAGTTAGTGTCCAGATATGGTTCTTGGTACAGTCCTTGTGATGAGGAGTAGGAAGGAGGGATAATCTTGCTTGTGAAACAGTCTGATTTAAAAATACAGACTTTATCTTGCAAGATTTTCTTTGAAGAAATGCTTTCAAAATTCTTTAAAATATCTGCCAGAATCTCTTGGTTGTAGATACGGGTTATGTCAAGGACTGGAAGCTTCTCTGTCACTTCCTGCAGTTCTTTCTTCTTATTCCTGTCTCTATTGCTGCAGACAGTGTTTTATGCACTTAATAAACCTTCTAAAAATTTTATTAAGACAGCTTTAAGTTGAAGGTGAGTGTGAAGTCATGTTTACTTGAAATAAAGTCACAAAACCACCCATATTCTTTTCTAAAATTTACACTTCTGCTGTACAAACAAGCTGTTTGCCTTTGCTCCGTTACCATGTTGCTTGGTCTGTTCTACCAAGCTTAAAAGGTGTCTGTTCTACACCTTTTAAGTACAAGTGTATACACAAGTAGCTATATGCAAGGAGATGATACAATTTCATTTTATTTTCTGATCAGTTGTAATAATACCAAAATGTGATTAGTGCTAAGAAACAACAGACTTTTCTTTTGCTTCAAATATCTCACGTTAGCAGGTTTGGAAGAGAAAAGAAAAATTTGAGTCCAATGCAAATGTGGTTGTTACTTGTTTTAACTACCATATCTTGGGCGCTAGTGCATGGGTTATTTTGGCTGGGTTTTTGTCAGATTTATTTGGATTTAACTTAATTTCTTCCAGACAGTGGCTCTTGATGGAACTTTGTTTTTGAAATCTGGAGTGATTTCTGGAGGATCAAGTGATTTAAGATTTAAAGCTAGATGTTGGGATGAGAAAGAAATGAGTAAAATGAAAGAAAGAAGAGATAGCTTGATTAATGAGTTAAAGGTAGGTCTGTTAAAAGCACTTAACTGTAGAAGTCATGCTGTATCTAACTCATTTCAGCTCTGGGAAGGTGATCTCCTAAAAATGTAATTTTCAAAGCCTTTGAAAGGACATAATAGCTGTTCAACCTCTTCTAGTTAATAATGAACTCTGCACCTCTGTTCTTAGCTATGGTTCTCAGCTCACAGGTGGAAATACAGGACAAGACTGTTGGTCCAAGCTCCCTCCAGGAAAATGTTGTTCATAGTACCTGAAGACTTGTAGTGAAAATCACAATATGATCTGTCGACATGGGAATGTTTACGTGAACCAAAACCTGCCAGTGTAAAACAATTTGTCATACCTTTAATGTTGGCTTTTTTTAATAAGGATGGAGTTGTAATGTAATCTGCCAGTGGATACTTTCTTGGGGGAAATAAATCTGTTACAATATTAATATTGAATATGACCTGTGATATCAGCCTTTACCTTGAATGAGGCCTGTGTCAGTGAGGCTAGCTTTAAAATCTGAAAAACAAATAATTTTCAAATAGTATGTCTTTTGTTTAAAATGCTTTTTCTCCCACCATAACACTTTCCCAGGACTTAATGAAGATCAGACGGAAGGAGGCTGACTTGAAGCAATTGCGTGCTCAGTGCCAAGGAATTCAGACACGACTTAAATATTCACAGAGTGAATTAGACCTTATTAAAAAGAAACGTCTTGCTAATCTCTTCATGGTATAACACTAAGTCTTTATAATTTTCATGTTTAATAATTGTATTGTTTTAAACTGCAATTATTGATCAAGTAATGCTACTTCCTTACATAGTTTTTAAAATTCAGTTAAAGTTTTACATATAGCAGTTACAACTGAGGAATTGATAAAATATAAAAAACAAGATTGCAGAGTACTTCACATGAGGCTTTTTGTATTGTAGTTTTAAAACTTGGATTTCTGGTAAGCTTGGTTTATCATTTAGTAACCTTCAGAAGTCTGTAAGTCAAAGTGCACTTTATGTGGTACTTAGTTTGCTTTTCTGCTCATTTAAACTGTAATTGTTACATGCAGATTGGCAATGATAGGGGTTAAGTGGCATTTGAGAAGAAAATATTTAATGGTTTTAATCAGAAAAAACAGTTAACCTAAAACAGAGCTGTCACTTAATTTCTGGAAAGTTGATCCTACTATTAAGAAAAATCACCATCTTTTTCCTTTCTTTCTATCTAGGAAAAATCAAAACTGGAAAGTGAACTGGTAAATATTGAGGCTCAGCATGATATGCTGAATGAAGGAATAGCACAAAGAAAAGAAAAAATAAAAGAATTTCAGAAAAAAATTAACGAGGTAATGCATTCTGTCAGAGCTTTGAGATGTCATGCTGTTAGGCTACAGAAGCTTATGTTTTACTGACATTTAGACCTGGACAGCTTTTAACTTTGTAAAGTGCTTTGTCAACAAGGCTTGTACATTATTCCAGCAATCTCTCCACATCCTCTACCTTACTTGCCAAGGTAGCTGTGAACAGAGAATGTTAGTGTATGTGTGTCATAGCTTTGCAAATTGGTTTCCTTAGAGTCAACATTCTGTGACTGTCAAGTGCTAAACACAAATCCAACCAACCAAATCCATCTACATCTCAAATAGATGAAGCTTTGCTTAGTATATACAGTTTTCTAGAGCTGAAAACAGTCCTCAGTACTGTGAGAGGACTTTGTTCTGAACTTGACAGGTGACATGTCTGGGGGATGGCCTGTCTACTAGCAAAGTAGATGAAAAACAGCATAGTGTGAAGGTTCCTTTCTCTTGGGAAGTAGCCAGTATTTGTGCTTCCTACTCTCTATACTCTGATTACCCTGGGAAAGTGGCTGAGGTGTGCATGATAATTGTCAACAAATTCCTATTTCACTGTTTAGGGGGGCTTGTTTGTTTCTGTAGAGGTTTTCTTTTTGTGGTTTTGTTGTTTGGTATTTTCTTTGGTGGGTGGGAAGGAGGTTCTTTCGAGTTTTTTGCATGTTGTGGTTTTTGGGGTTTGTTTTAGTATTTTGTTGGGTTTTGATTTTCTTTTTTTTTTTTTTTTTAAAGACTGTTTGTATACCTGTGTTCAAGTCCAATTCATGGAAGATGGAGGTACCCTGTGATATAACTGAGTGTTCTTTGTTCACCCTCTCTTTTGAGCTGTAGGTGATGGAGAGCTTGGAGATCTTGTTCTACCCCACCTGTCCAAATTCATTACCTGTTACAGTACTAAACAGTTTTTGTCTTTAGAATCTGCTCCCATCTGCTTCTTATCAGCAACAGGAAAGGTTCTCTATCATATGTGATCTACCACCTAGGTTTCTCAGCTGGTTTTTGTGTAGACACTTCTGCCATCTCATCCCTCAGTTTCCCTGTTATTTGCTCATCTTCCCGTGGTTCCCAGAACAGTTCATACAGACAGTGAGCAGATGGAAGAGCAGGGTTGTCATGAAGAGACTGTAGGCATTCAGTGAAGGGAATGTTAATAAAGCCTAATGTGATGTCAGGAGGGGTTTCCTACTGTGTTCTGCTAGAGTAGGCAGTAACTGACCTCGTGGGGAAATAGGAATCTCATCTCTACCTGTGTCTTGAAGCTGCCTTTGTTCCTACTCTTGCTGAACAAAGAAATCTGGTATAAGCTGTGGAAAAGTGGTACTGCAGCTTTATCTGGAAAATTCACAGCCCGGGACTTAGGTGCTGGTGTAAATGTATATTGTCGGAGAAGGAGAGATTCCTCACCACTGTCTGCAGTAACTCGGGCTGTATCATACATACGTAATTTTGTTCCTGGCTTTTGCCCCATTCTCATCAGTCAGTCTGGGATTAATCCATGACTGGAATTCTACATGTAAGAACAAGCCAAAATTGCTGCCTGTTCTGTCTTGCTTGGGGTGCAGCCATGAGGGAGTGCAGGTGTCTGTCATCTGCAAACACTGAGAATGTTGTTGATGGTTAAGCCTGGAAGAATTCCAGACACAGGGAACTTTTCTTTTGCTTGTTCTGAAAAAATAAAAAAATAGAGGCTATCATTTGGAACAAATCCTCTGTTTCCAAAGAGTAGTGTAAATTGGAGAGTGTAACTTGGTTTGGTGTAGTATTTGATACGTGGCTAAAAAAGCCTGAATACGAAAACAATATCAACAATACCAGGTTTTGACCTGTAGAGTTCTCTTTAAATTTTGTTCGGTCCATTGGGTTTCCTTTTAAATAGGCTGTTGCTATTTCTTCCTTCAGTCCAGCAATATACATTCTACCTAGTATTTGCCTGCTTAAATTTTTCTTAAAAATTTTAGAATTGGTTTTGGCTGATGCTTTTGTTAGTATCTACTATATCATTAGGAAATTAGATATTCCATGGCAGAGTTTTTGCTATGACTTTTCTATAAATGGAGCACAGTAATTAATATTTATGGATCTCTTGAAAGGATTCAAATAAAGAACTGAACTACAACTCCAAGAGATCTGGTGTATCTAATTAGTGTCCTGTCCAGCTTTCTCTTCTTCAGCTGTCTGGGAACAACAGGCAAAGCAAGGGAAGTTGGTTACACTGTGATGACTTTCGTCTTTGGAATGACCGGGTGCTATCAAGAAGATCTTAGATTGGAATTACACTTGGTAGATCACAGGCACATATGCCGTGTGTCTTGCATTTGGGCTAAAAGTGTTATTTGAAAATTTCAAGTACAAATTACTTCTCAGTAGTTGTTAGCTGTTTTCTTGAAGTATCTTAAAAATCCAGTCTGTAGCATGAAGTGATTGAATATTTTACGTCCATGATTTGCAAAATAGTATAATCATTTTTTGTTCCACTTCTCTGTTTTCAAAGGTTGAAGATGATGTTTTCCGGGAATTCTGTGAAGAAATTGGTATAGAAAATATTCGTGTGTATGAACAAGAACATGTGAGACAACAAGAGGAGATCGATAAGAGAAGGTGGTATATGGCACTGAAATGTAAACCGGGGGTTGGTATTAGATTGGGCACACTGGTACTTGAGAAACTCCCTCACAGGAAACAACACAAAGTCCTAGGAGGATGTAGAAGGTTCTCTTTATTACTGTGAGGATTAGGTAGGCCACTGCTAGGGATTAGTTAGACAAGGATTAGTTAGATCACTGCTATGGTTTGGGTTTGTTAGGGACAGCTTGCAACAAACTTGAAAAGCAACATCTACTATTTTGCTAGCACTATTGTAAAAAAATAAAGAATAGTTTTCTAAAACACACATTGAAAAATGGCACTATCCCAGATTGAGAATAGCATGAAAGGTCACTCGTGTTTGAAAAATCTTAAGGAAAACTGGGTGTAAGATGCAGGTGTTTCGTATAGGAGCATACTCTTGAGGAAAACAGGCTCTTGAGTTTTTCACATGTGACCCCACCTAGTGTTTCCTCTCGTGTCACTGCACCACAGATTTGTATCTTAGAAGGAAAATGATGAAATGAACTGATGGTTGAAGTTCAAGTGTCACTTTCCATATTGATGTGGCTATATTGTATTTTTTTAACTAATATCACTGTATCTTTGTGATTTCCCATATATCCACAGGATGTGGTGTAGTGGAATCAATGTATGCAGATTTTTGTGTTCACATAGAAGATACAGTAATGGTATCTAAATAGAGTCCAATCACAGTTACTAGCCTGCTTTGTAAGAACTGGTTTTAAATCCTGTACTTTGACTAGACTGGAGTTTGAAAATCAGAGGACACGACTGAACATTCAGCTGGAATATAATCGTGATCATCTACAGAAATTAACAAACTCAGTCAGCAAGTTGAGGGAGACAATTCATAAAGATGAAGCTGAGATTATCAAGCTACAGAAGGTAAGTGTAAAATCAATGTCTGTCTCCGTAATTAAATACATTCTTTCCTCTCAGTTCCAATTTTGAATAAATGTAGTTGATGCTATGGATTAATTTTTCAAGAGGTTAATTCAGTTTTGACTTTTTAATTGCTTAAAAAATGCAGATGTATATTGCATTTTAACCTTGAAATAAACTGCTGTATTTGGATGCTTATTTATTATTAAAAATAAGCTTACTAAAAATTAAGTTTTGGATTACTGTCTGTACAGTATTATTTTATATTTTGTTCAGTTAATGTGTTCAGTTGATATGAAAAGGCAACCTACAACTACAGATAAAACCAGCAGCATGTGGCTCAGATTCAGCAGAAGATTTTATGAGTAAGAGCAAACAACTCTGGTGCTTTACATCTTTAAGCTACTTTACAGCCACTAATACATTTAAAATAATGCTATGAAACCAATTTAGGTTTTTAGTTGAAGTAATATGTATGGATTCCTGCTTCACAGTGTTTATCCTGTATTGTGCTGACGGTGCTTGTTAAAGCAGCTGTGCTTGTTCACAGAAAAGGGAAGGAGAAAAGATGTGCTTTGAACAAAAAACAAAAAGTGAAATGTATAAAACTGCCACAAAGTGGGGGAAACCCCCCCTTCCCAGTGCCTTTCAGATCTTGTGCTGTAACACATTTGAATGTAACAGGTTTAAACTTTAACTCCTCCTTTCTCTATAGTAGACATTTCAGATCTAGGTTCTTGGTGGGAGGTTAAAAATTTAAATATTTCTATGCAGGATGAGGAAAAGCTTCTAAAAAAAGTGAATGAACTTTTGGAGGAGCAGCAACACCTTAAGGATAAATTAAGTGCTCATAAATCTGAGCTTACAAAAAGCCAAAATGAAGTTGAAGAGTTCAGAAAGATGATGTTGACTCTTAACAGGTAATTCCTGCTTGTACTCCTGGGAAGATGATTAACGGGATGATATTTAGAAGGGATTTAGTGATCGCCTGTTTGGATTTCTCTTGTTTTGTTTTCTTGTGAAAGATTTATTAGAGACAGTGATCTGCATCTACAGTGTGCCTTAGTTTAACAGTGTTTCTAGTTCAGTGTGTGAAGGAGAGTATTTCAAGAGAGCCATTCCATAAACCATATAGAATTATTTTATTACCTACCTAGTCTTGGGTCTCACTGTGATCTCTGACCACAGAGCTCTGATCTCTTGTGGGGAGTATGTAGTAGCTTACAGCTTGAGTGGGGGCACGTGAAGTGCCCTGGTAGTTTCACAATTTAGTTTGAGTTGTACAGTGGGCCCGATTAATGGGAACATTTCTATTTTCCGATTTCATTGTTATTTTTCCAGACTTTTCATGTGTTGGACACCTTAAACTAATACTAACTTTAGGTCATTATTTTGTCCTACTGTTATATTAAATCAACTCCTTTGTGGACGATTTATACTTCAGTTCTGTGGTGCTTGCTTATTATTGATGTGGCTAATGTCCCTTAATCAGGAGTCATCTCTGTGTTTAAAAACCCCATCATGTTGGCACAATATGGCTAGGTAAACTTGTGGAATTTTCTATGAACTTACGACCTGTATGCCTACTAATTTATGTTGTGTGTAATTTTAACAATATGTTACGTTTCTGCTGATGGTAACTTGATGCTAGCAGAGGAATTGGTTGCAAAGAATCAAGCTGTTTCAAGGAGAGTAATGATAAAAGATACTTGTTTACATGTAAAAGGATCAAATCTCCATACATGTTCACTAGAGTTCAGGGGTAGGCTGTAATTAGGAAAGATGGGTATTTGAACATGCTTTTAAGTGTACTTGGCAATGTACTGAGACTGAGGCTCCCTCTGGAGTAATTCAGGAGAATGGAGGGGATGGCAGAAGTACAGTACCATTTTCCTTTATATTTGATGGGGATTATTGCAGAGGAAGGAACATTCTCCATGCTTGGAATCTGTTTTCCATGCTGTATTTATCTTGCTGATTTTCTGTGGATGTTATTAGCAGTGATGCTTCCACTCTTGAGTTGTTTTGTGCCCTTTGTGCATGTAGAGAAGCCACAAAGTTGCAGAGGGAAGCTACAGCTCTAGAAACCTCTCTGGAAGAGAAGAGATTAAAGCGACATAATATGCTGCTTGAATGCAAGGTGCAGGACTTGAAAATCAAGTTACTGTTTGGATCACTGGATGACATCAGTGAAGTAGAGGTACTTAAAGTGTTTACAGAAAATAGGTATCATGGAGGAGCACTTACTAATTTAAAGATCCTTTTTCTCTCCTTACAGGACTGTTTGTCTTACATAGTAATATTCAAACAAATATGCTCTATTCGTGTGATCAGGTCTCTTTCATTCAAAAGAATTTTGGTTTGTTGTTTTTTTTTTTGTCAACAGAAATATTGTTTGCAAGTGTTTTTGCTTGTGCTTGAAACATGCTCCTGTGAAATATGTAAAATCTTGTGGTACAAGAAAATTCATATGAAGATACATCAGAGGATACACAGGGGTCAGTTCAGAAATGTAAATAAATATGGCACGTGCAAGGGTTGAGATCACATTTGGTCAATCATCCATAATATAAATGCTGTATATAAAATCATCCTTTTGTGTTCAGTAGATGTAGATATTCACAGAAATCAGGAGTAGGCTAAAATAGAAACATTCCTGCTATCTGATGATTGCCCCTCATTATTTGTCTTCATCTTCCCTCCTTTTCCAACATATTTTTGTGAGGAAAAATAAACTTTCTGCACTGTTACAAAAGAAATGAGCTGTGGGTTTTGAAGAACTTATTACATGTGTTTGCATTTGGAAGGAGTCTTATTGAACTCATTCCTTAGAAAAGTATTTTTGCTGGAGCATAGGTGTGAACTGGGCAGCAGGCAAAATGCCAGCAGTGAGGTGGGGTGGGCAGTCTGTGAAGGGAAAGAGCAAGAACTGCTAATGATCAGAGGATGTAGGAACTCAGCTCTCACTGTTCCTGAATAAGGAAGAGAGGAAACCAAGGAGTTTAGCAGAAGGAATAATGATGTGGATTCTTAATTAATCTCACTGAGAAAACCAGCAAGATTTGGTTCTGAGAAAGAATCTTAGTGGGAAAGGGGTCTAATAATGAGAGGTAGCACATGTTTCATTTGAGGGAAAGTGACTGAAATTCAGGCTACAGGGAGTAGAAGATCCTCTGCTTATGCCGTATAGAACTGAAGCTCCTTGTTTCTTTTGAGGTTGACTGAGTGGAATAAATGCCTCAGTTTACACAGTTTAGCCTTTCCTTGAAAGGGGTTGAGGAATCAGGCAGTGTAAATCTTTCCAGTCAGGAGATTTACAGGTTGTACTGTGTTGTAAATATGTTAGAAACAAATTGCTGCTGCTTTCAACATCGCTTCAAGCTGAGTTTAGCAGATGTTTTCATCTTCATTTAACAGGTGTGGGTGTTAATTAGGCTCATGAGATCTTAACTGTTCAGTCCATTTGGGCCAGAGGAAGAGCCATGGATTAAGTTTACCTTGTACCATGTTACCACTGTCTCTTAATTTTAAAACCTTTTCATGAATTGGTTTTACAGTTTCAGAGTTAACTGCTGTATTTCTGAACTGGAATGTCCTTCATCTTATAGCTAGGAACCGGAATAGAAGGCACTCAGACTCTATCAGGGATCTATGAAAGGGAAGAGGGAATTCAGATAGACTACAGCACCCTAAAAGTCGACCTAAAGGTAATCTTCTTTGTCTGAAATTATTAGAGATGGAGTGTTTGATTTTTATTTTTGTGAAAAATATTTTATTTGTTGTTTATTTATTCTTCACCCTGGTCTTTAAGTGACACGTGGTAAAAACACTGCTAAGCTGAAGTGCATGTATATATGTGCTCTGGTTTTGCACTCATGACATAGCATTGATGTATGGGATTTCTAGATAGGTCAGTTTCCCATGTAACTGGCTTTAACTTATAGCTTACTTGAACCACAAAAATGGAATTGAGAGACTTAATATAACCTTGATTTTTTTTTTTTCCTTCCTCCTTTACTTTCTGCCTTGAAGTTCCAACTTTGTATGTTAAGGCTCAAAACTCCAGAACCCAAGAATGGCTGTGGGGGTTGTTTACCTTCTGTTTGTGGCATTTGCAGAGACTGAGGCTTCCCATCCTTCCCTGTCTAACAGCCCATTAGGTCACATTTTCTCAGCAGGTTTTGTAAATTTTTTTTTCCTTTTTAATCTTGAGGAAGATAGTTAAATGTCAGAGGCTAAGCACAGAGCAAAGGATGAATCTGTCATCACTAGAACTTATCTCAAAGAATTCACTGAGAACCTCTTCTTTAAAAATCAAGGAGTGAAGCACTAATCCTGCTCCTGTGTTGTATTTTAAAAAGGGAATCAAGGGAAAGGAATTGGTTCCCTGTTTTTAAAGGTCTTGGGGAAGAATAGTGAGGGCTTGGTAGATTCATTGCAAGAACTAAGACCTGAGTGGCATTGTTGCGTTTCCAGTTAAAGCTGTTAATGAGTGGGGTAATTGTTTCAGGAACCATGAGTGCTTGCTGTATGTATTGAAATGTCTTGGCCTAAAAGCAAATTAGATTGCTCTATTTTTTTTTTTCTTTAGGAACTAGAATCTGATAAAGATATAGAGGATCGTGTGAAGCAAATGCAGCAGGAAATCAAATTGAAAGAGGTCACATTAATGAAGACAGCTGCTCCAAACCTGAGAGCAGGAGAGAAATTAAAGACAGCTCGAGACAAGTTCCAAGAATCAATAGATGGTAACACTGGGTCTTTTATGTCAGTCACTTTTGAGATTTCACCCTAATTGAAATCCCTCTTCTTAGGGTTGGTCCTTCTGGCTTTGCTTCTTTCAGATATTAAGGTATTTTTTTGTGCTCAAGTGTTTATCCTCAGTTATCTTTTTAATTATATGTAAACAATTCATTAACATACACTTGAGTGAGCAGTAGTTTGTTGAAATACAGTTTGAATGATTGGGAAGGTATTTGTTTCCCACATGACATCATAAAGTATTTTTACTTGCTTTCTGAGAATTACTGACTTTAGTGTTAAAGTTGCTAAAATTTTTCTTACATAACTGAAGGAACTGTGTGTGTTGTCCAAAACTCAGACATGAGCATTTCTGCAAAATGATGAGTATCCTTGGAGAGTTTTGCATACATTAACAGTGTACGAAACCTAAGGGGTTCTGGAGCTGTACTGGGTCAGTGCTGGTGCTGCTTAGGGCTGCCTGGCTCCCAGAAGGAATTAGGAGAATTTTATTCTTTGCTCCAGACAAATGTGGCACAGAGCAGATTGGATACATCATAACTTTGCCGGTTTGTGGGTCCTCCATTTGAAATCTGGAAGGCAACTCACACTATATTGGTATGTTCCTTTTTCTGCAAGACGTATTTTCCTTGATGCTGCTCATAGTACTCAGTATATATTTGTTCTGTCTATTTGCTCAAAGACTTCTTAAGGAGTAATTCCTGTGATTTCGGGTTTTTTTCCATAGCTTTTGAGACCAGCAGAAAGAAGGCCAGAATATGCAAGCAGGAATTTGAAGAGGTGAAAAAAAGGAGATATGAGCTGTTTAGCCGGTGCTTTGAGCATGCCTCCATAGCCATTGACAGGATCTACAAGAAGCTTTGCAGGAACACTAGTGCTCAGGTGTGTCGTGTTCAGGGCCTTTGCCTTAAAGGCCTTAGTGGATGCTTTGTTACCTAGATTAAAGTAGCACTTTTGGTTTCCAAAGACAGTCTCAGTCCTAAAGACGAAAATTACAGAAATAGACTACAGAAGTTTAGGGTCAGGGGAGGAATAGGTAATAAGCCAAAGTATGCTTGACATTAGACAGAGAGAGGTAATTTGTGAACAAAATTGGGAACTACTCGTCTTGGCTTAGTTTTCCTCTTTGCTTTTAGCAAACTTGTATCAGAACAAAAGTATGAAATGTAATTGAGTACTTCATTTAAAAATAACATTGGTTTACACATCAAGTGATACAAATATTAATCATTAGTACAGACAACTAAAAATCATAAATCAGTGCTAGTGTTTTGTACAAGGTCTTGAAGCACCTTCTACCCCACTTAAATATAGAAAACACAGACATAATATGTTTTCAACTTTTAAGAAACATGTAGACAAATTGTCCCACAATTATCTTTGTTACTGTTCCTGTATTAATACCAAAAGTCAAGAGGGAACTCCCAAATGCTTTGGTTACGTCAAATTCCATAGACTGTGGAATGTTTAAGGGATTGAACTCTTGTCTGTCTTAAGATTTTGTGTTTTCCCTCAGCATGTTGTGTGTTCATTTGCTTTTCTTCCATTATGTCTGTGATCTGAGAGGAGACATTTGAAATGAGGATTAAGTAAGAAAACTTCTCTTTTATCTGTCTCCACTTGTGTGGAGGGGAAGAGTCTGTATTATTTTATTGTCTCTTCTGTTAATGAGAAAAATAAACCATGTAGCAAAGATCTTACCCATCGTACTTTTAGTGGTTTGGAAAAGTGGCGGTTCCTTTTAAAAAATGCTTTTAAATTTTGGCTCTGGGAACCAGGATGCAAACTGCAGAAGAAGACTTTAATACAAGCAGTCTTTGTCCAGCTCAAAGCTGGGTTCTGTAAAGCTAACCTTTCACCAGAAAAAGGCAATTTTGCAAATATATTGTCTTCCAGGCCAAAAAAGAAGAAATCTGCTTTTGAAGTGTAACATTTTAACAACTTAAAAAATCAAAGCAGTTACATAAAAGGTGATAAAATCAAGTTCGTTTAGTAGTTGAAAGTTTGTAAATAATAAATATGTGGCGCCATTTCTTTACTGGTTTTGTTACTGAGCCTCTTGGTTCCTGGTTTGTTAACAAAACCATATTCTCTGGGAATTGGATATTGCTGCTCTCAGAATGGATGAACAGGTTCCCTAAAAGTGAAGCAAACTCACTGGTTTCCTCACTAGCTCAGGTGTTTTTAAACCTAAAAACTACCCATCTAAATAATTTTATAAATGTCACTATTAACAATTAAATGTATTTGTTTCCAGGCATTCCTTAGTCCTGAAAATCCTGAGGAGCCCTATCTGGAAGGCATTGGCTTTAACTGTGTGGCTCCGGGCAAGCGCTTTATGCCAATGGACAGTTTGTCAGGAGGGGAAAAAACAGTAGCAGCCCTGGCTCTTGTGTTTGCCATACACAGGTAAAAGAGCTGTTCTGGGATTATCCAGGGAAAAAAAGGAAGTATTACGGTATTCTCCATACCATAATAGGTGATAGAAAGTGACAGTGTTACGCTTACACACAGTTAAAAAAATTCTGCTAATGGAGTATTCAGGCATTGCTGAAGTCCTTATTCTTTATCCGTCATGACTTCATATATTCAGTGTAGAATTTTATGTTAATTAAAATATTAACTGTTAATTAAGTTATTGTCTATTATTTAATAGTAAATGTTAAATGATATCTAATTATTTAATTACAATAAATATAAGAATAACATTGGAAAATATTATCAACATTTTTTTATGGAGTAAACAAGTAATTAGAATGTTTATTAACATTTTGGTATCTCAGTGCAAAATACTGTCTCGTCTTCTGCAGCTTTCGTCCAGCTCCTTTTTTTATTTTGGACGAGATAGATGCTGCACTGGACAACACAAACATTGATAAAGTAAGTTGGTCTTTTAGCAGCAATATCTGGTACCTTTTGTAGAAAGGTGGCTATTTCCATTGCAGGGTGTTGGGATACAGAGATTGATTAGCGTGACTGAACCTGTTTTAAATTAGATTGGATTTAGAGCTGAAGTAATGGGTCTATGAGATATGAGACATAGGCAAAGTTTAAATTCCTCAATCCAAGTGTGTTTGATTGGCCTCTAAACTGTGAAGGTGAGAGGAGGTGGTGAGGAGTGTGAACGTGTGCAGGTGTGTTGTGTAACCCCATGCGGCACAGTCTGACCTGGTGGGCACCTGGGAATTGTGCTGCTTGGAATTTGTAAGGCCTTGGAGTTCCCTTGGCTCTGAGAAGTAGCAAGGAGTGTGTCTGCATGTGGCAACCAAGTCATTCTGTCGCTTGGAGTGTTTAATATAATTGGCCTAGTAACTATTTTTGCATTAGCACCAATTAAGCTGTCACTCCTGTCATTTTAGTCACATGACTTTTCTTGATTAAAACACCTTCCTGCCCTCTCAATTACTTTTTCCCTTTTTGCCAATAACTGTTCAATGTAACATGAACTGAGGCTAGAGCACAAACAGCAGAGATTGCAGCTGTGGATGGCAGCCCCTGGGAAGGGGAGGCTCAGAACGGGGGGGTTGTTTGTAGGGAGGAATCCTAAAGCTTTCCACATCAGCCTGGATTTTCTTCTGTGGAAGCATTTTTTTTCAGAGCAGTATTTCTACTGGCATTCCTGCTAATGTCAGTCTTGGTAAAGCCTAACAAACAAAAGCAGTTGTTTAAACACCAAACATTTTGGTTTTTCCCCTGATGGCGTTAACTGTGATGTGCCAAGTATCCCAGAGTTTGCGTGGAGGGTACCTCTGGAATAGACAGCTGGGAAGCTCTACCACTTGTGCCTGCCAGATAGAATTCAGTTCCTTCTTGGAGATTACTGACACACTGTGAGAGGTTCCTGAACCTGAATTCCCTAAATATTCCTTGGGAGGCAAGTCCACAAGGTTACCCAGGCCCTGAGGTTGTTTTAACTTGATGCAGTGTGCTTCAGCAAGATCAGATGGGATGCAGTGGGGCTATAATGAAAATCCCTAAGGAAGCTTTAGGGTTTGGCTCTCAGTGACATGATTAAAAACAAGATTATACAACACCTCTGTGATCTTAGCTTCTGTCAGATACTGCTCTACTTACAAGTCTCACTCGGGACCAGTCTAAGATGATGTATTCTGGTTAAATATGAGTATTGTGTTTTCTGTATGTTGTTCTTTCTGGGCTCAGATGTCTCGAGGCTGATGACTCAGAGCAGTGCAGGCTGACTTCAGGCTTTCCTTTGCTGTTTCCATTTACTGCTGAACTTCACATTTCTGCCTTTCATGGAAGCTGTGGTGTGTCAGGTGATGAGCACTGCCCATCTCTGCAGCTGTCTGGGGTGGCTGTCTGGTGTGTCTCCTGGCTCTGTCTGGAGCTGGGCAGGGACCCAGATCATGCCCTTACCTGGTTGTTACCTGGATGACTTTATTAATCCAAGTTCCCGTTGCCATTAGACATGCCCCAGTCCCGTACACACTGCATGAAGGTGAGGATTTCTGGGATGTTGCCAGCTTTCCATATAGGGTACCTATGATGCATTAACAGAGCTGATGATGATTAACAGAGTGCACAAGGCACTTTGCTGCACTTAGCCTCTCTGAGGAGGCTCATTCTGCCTGGCAGAAGAGAGATCACCTCTACACCTAAGGATGTGCTGAGCACCATTCTTGTCAAAACACTGGAAACAAAGAGGTGATTTTGCCTCTATGCATCTGGATTTCTCAATTTAAACATAGTTAAAATTAAATACTGGAAGTGAGCAAAACTGATGTGTGAAAGATTGTTGCTGGTACTCACTGGTATCCATTTTTTATCCTAAGAAATTAATCCGTTTCCTTCCATTCTTTCAGATTGATGATGTATTAAAGCAGATCCCTCAATAATTGGAACTATACTCTGAAATGATCGTGAAGTCTGTAACTTACTAAAGACAGTTCTTCCTGTAACTTACTAACAACAGTTCTTTCATTAAAAAATAATTTCCTTGTCGTGTAGATAGAACTGTGCAGGCAGAGGGCTCATTAAAAATGTACTGGTTTTCCTTTATGCAGCATTTAATTTATATTGGGGGACACTGCAATACTCACCAGTTCATAACTTAAATTTTGTGCCTTTATGTTACATTATCTTTGAGAAACTTGGCTCTGCTGTCTGCAGTGAACTAATTTAAGATGATTATACAGCCAGTAGCAAACTTTGTACACCTTTTTTTAAAACTTATTTAGGAATTTCCACCTTCCTTTCTAGTTATGTTAAGTAAAATTGTTATTCATTGGCACTGGTGACTTTTTATAGCTTTATTCATTGGACTGAACCATTATTTTCTTAAATGTTTTCAAAAAGCAGCACATCTGAGGGGTTGTCTTAAAACCATGCAAAATATCTGGCTTTTAAAACTGGTTTATTTCTCATTTTATCAATCTTATTTCATTATGGAATTCTAGCACAGTTCAGTTCTGAACAGCTAGCACAGTTCAGTTCTTCCCTCACCATTCCGTAATCACGGCACTGTTTCAGGTTGCCAGAACTAACTGAAATACTTGGTTTTTTCCAAAGGTCTCGAGTTTCATTAGAGAACAGGCACATGAACAGTTCCAAATGATAGTTATTTCCCTGAAGGAAGAGTTTTATTGCAAGGCAGATGCATTGATTGGAGTGTGTCCTGAGGTAACAATTAATTATGGTTAAATGATGCACATGGGGTTGTTGAGGTGTTGGGTCACACCTGAAGTGTTGCTCCAGTGAGTCATGCACACAGTTGGTGACTGGCTGTGTCCTGCTGTGCAGGTACCGGCTCCGGGGAACATCCTTTGGGGAACTCAAGCTCATGCTTGTATCTCATAGTTATGAAATGCTTATTTCAAGTACCAGAAGTGTGTTACATGGTGTGATCCTCCCTCTTCTCAGCACGATGATATTATGTTTAGCCAAGTCCTGACCCTGGATCTTACCGAGTACCCAGAAGGGGAAGAGCAGGACACAGCAGAGAAGCCGAGCCGCAGTTCTGTCTTTGAATAACGTGGATGGTGTCAGAGCCAGGTGACAACAGGAACTGAGTTCACAGCTGACTGTTACAAACCTGAGTTTGAATGTGGCTCTTAAAAGTTGACAGGGAAATGTTCACTTTTCAAATGAAGCAGTTTTGCAAAATATTAAGGGCATCAACTGTTACTCCTTGATGCAGTTTTGTTAAGGAGTGAGAGGCTGAGGCTGTTCCTGAGGTGTGCACACTGGTACCCAAAGCTTTCTTTCCAAATGTTTTGGCTGTGAGAAGAAGGGCTGCAGGTTCATTTCTGTAAGTACAGTGTCCCAAAGAACAAGCCTCTTGCTTTTCTTAGGAAAAGTCCATAGTGCCAGCACACTGTTCAGGTGCTCACTGCTCCAGTCGGGACCTTTTGTGTTGTAGCCGCATTTGCCTTCAGATAGGTTTATTTCCTCTTTTCTGAAACAGTAAGGTACTGGAATGTGCTCATTATCCTGGGTGACTTCTGTGACAACCAGAAAGACTTCAGTCTTCCACTACAACCTTACGCAAGTATTAGTTAACTGTACAAATAAACTTGTGATGCAGCTCTAGAGCTCTGATGTAACCTTGAAAAATTTCACCTCTGAGGTATTTCAGCTCACACAGAAGTGGAAGGAATGAGTCAGATGCTACAGAGCCACCAGCCTTGTAAAAATGTATTGGTTTGTTATTACACAGCTGTCCCAGTACACTCAGGTTATTTTGCTGGCCGTTTTTCATCTAAGCACCAAAGTTAATGAAGTTGGGTATAGGAAACTGAAAGCTGGAATCATTTTATCTGGCTTATGTTCCACCTCTGTGTGTGCTGAAGAGTTCCCCTTGGTTTGTAGTTGTTCATAATAATTATATCTTGTGTTCACAGAGCAGGTTCCTTTTGTCCCGTGGGTTGCCTACACATACCTGCTGTCTTGTGCTGTGAGCCCTGGGCTTGTGCTGGGCCTGTGGGGATCCTGCCTCCAGGAGGAAGAATGTCTGAGCAGGAGCGTAAGGTGTTTCGCGGGAATACAGATGTTCATCAAATACTTGTGTTACTGCTACATGTCATTGAATAAAATAATTTACTCTGAGGCATGAGTCAGTGCTTTAATTCAGAATCCGGTGACAGATGTGTGTGTTAGGAGATAACTCCTCACTCTTCTGCTTTTTAGAATACAATGGATGGGCCTCAAGACAGGAGGCTGTTGGACAAGCTGCAGTTCAGCAGTTGGGAAGAATCACCAGTGCTGGTTGTAAACTGATCTTTACCAAAGGGAGCAATGGGATTTCCTACTGTGGACCTGAGTTCAAGCACATGATAAGGAGTTGCATGACTTTAGGGTTTAAACAGTGGTAGTAATCAGGGTCATAAATACTTCAGTGCAAATGATGGATTTTGCTGCAGCTTGAAGCAACAGGTGAAGTGTTCTGAGCTGATCATCAGGATCCTACAAGAGCCTGACTAGTCACTTTCCAAAGCAGCCAAGTCATGCTGACTGCAAAAGCATAGGTTAGAGGGTAGTCTCACAGATAACGCTCTATGTGAAGCTGAAAGACAATTTTCAGAAGTGATTTTGGTGTACATAGACTCTCTCAGAGGACCAGGGTGGCTGTGGGCTGCCTGAAGTCCTGCAGGAGCACAGCAGCATCCTAACAGTGCGCCTCACTGAAGTTTTTTGTCCCAGGGAACTGCAGGAGTGGGTTGTGTGACAAGGGAGTAATCACCTGCCAAACCACAGTTCAGAGAGAAAAGACACCTGCCAGACCCACCCCTTGCCTTCCCTGTAAAACTCCAATACAATGTGACCTACTCTCAGAAGGTGTAACAGAAATCCTTAGGAAACAGCCACAGGGAAACCTTGTAACGCTGTATTTCCCCACTCCTTTTCTTGTTGTCTGCCTTTCCCACGTTGTCCTCACTTCCCTGCCCCTAGTTCTGGCTGCACCCTCGGGTTCTCCCTATTGGTTCCAGTACCCCAACTCTGCCCTTGTACCGCCCTGAGAAAATCCCAAGCTCCCTGACCATGTGGTCTCCCTGCCTCTGGGAACCGGCCTGTCATGTAAATAAAAGTTCCTCTGAGGTCGCCTCCTTTGTTGTCACCGTGTTGCAGAGCCCAGCTAGCCAGAGCAGGAGCACGGGGCCGCCCGAAAGGGCTGCGGGAGAGCCGAACAGCCTTCCTCCCCAAAGCAGCCCCAAAGCAGCACTCTCCAGGAAGGTTTGCAGCTTGCTAAACCAAGCAATGCAACAAAACCTGACAGGAGCAATCCTTCAGCCCTGCCAGGTACACCTGTGCTGGCATCAGCACAAGGAACAGCCCTGGACATGCTCTCCTGCAGCCACTGAGGTGAGAGCCAGCTGAGTGGAAAACTACACATGATTACAAGTGCTGGCAGCTGCAGTGGGAATTCTGTCTTGCTCTCAAGATGATTACAGGTGGGGGAAGTGCTACGTACTGCTGGGCCTTACCTTCACCCTTGGAGTAGTTCAACCAAAGGCCAACTTACACACTAGGAATTATCTGCAGATGGATCCTTTTGATACTGACTGGGTTTCATTCCACTTGCAGGACTCTGTTACCTGCGGTCCAAGCACGGTCTGTGATCTAACAATATTTAAAACATTTCCACAGGAACCCACTGCAGAGATGTCAGGGAGCACCTGCCCTGCAGTCTGTCCCTGCACTGTTCCAGCCCTTCCTCCCCAGGTGATCTTGTGCCTTACCAGACAAAGGAAAACAAATCCTCATGCCAAAAGTGGAAAGCAGGTGGGTCATCACGCTGTGGGTTCCATAAATGTGGAACATCACTGTTCCTCAGGACTTGGGGATCAGAGACTGAAGCCTGCAAGACCCCTGAAGAATCCAGCAACCCACCTGCAGGTCAGCTGATGGGAGAACTGAAACCCCTTTGTTTCAAAGGCAGGTGTGCCAAGAAGCACTTTTGACACATTCAGACGTTGTGTGGCTTCACCTGGGGAAGAGTTTGGTCCAAGTTGCTTAACAGAGAGGCAAAGAGAAGTTGCATCTGCTTCTATCTGACCCTGCAGGTCTTGCCTGAGTGGTCTGGCAGTGCCAGGGGAGTGACTCATTTGACTCTCAAGCTTTACACACGACACACTTACAGCTTTAGGAAAGAAAAAGCTAGTATGTACAATTTTATTCCACTTAAAACCATGGAAATACCAGCTCAAAACTTTTCCATGCAGCAGATGTAAAACACCTACTGTTAAAAAGCTTCTGGGGTGGGCCTTGGGTGTTTGGGATTTTTTCATTCAAGAGTAGGTATATCGTTATCTGACTGCTTGATCCTCTTAGGAGAATTGGTGCCGCTTTCTCCTAACTTCCTTTTAGCACAGTCCACACACGAAGTTCCTGGGGTGGGAGAGAGGAAAGAAAACAAATTAATATTGCTACATCCATGTGCTTGGTGTACTTTTTATTACAAGCACCAGCTATCAAGATAAACACAATCCTGGCCCCCTGAGGTTCTTATATTTGGATTCTGAAGAGGTTCTTATACTTGGATTCTGAATTGCATGTAACATTAACCCTGCTGCAAGTCTGGGCTCAAGCTCTCCCCCAAAACTGATGTCTAGTACTGACACAAGCAACAGGGGCTCAGCTCAGGATCCAGCTGCCTTTTGCCAAAGGTAATTTAACACCTGTGGAGCTCACACATGAGTCTGGATCCCTTATTCAGAGGCCCCAGCTTGAGCTGGACAGTTGAAATAGACTACTCCAGTGTTCCCAACATAAACCATTCCTGAAGTCTGCAACAAAAATCCTTGGTGTAAGCTGCTGTTGGAAGTACATAAACAGCATAACTGGAAAGGAACATAAATGGAACAGAAATTCCTTCAAAACCATAACATTCACTGAAAACTCCAGATAGATTTTCTGGGGTATTACACACAATAATCCTCTTGGTGTTTTACTTGGTCTGTATTCCAAACTACAGGTGCTAAAACTACCTAAGGATGGTGCTAACAAGTTAGTAAAGGAGGGACTGTTGGGAGGGATGTTAAGAGGGGCTGGAATAAATCGTACTCAAGTTTTTGGTTTTTCTTCTGCCTATTTGTACTTTACTGAAAATGGGATTTATGAACTCAGTTGAGAGACAGGTAAGTGTAAAATCCCACTGAAATTACAAAAGTAATCTCCGATGTTACACCTGCACACAAGTGTCTTGGACCTTGTGTGCTTTTTGTTTGGGAAAGAGCAGGGGTTTCACCTCCCGCACTGCCAAAGGCCCTTACATGCAGTACCAGATGATACTTCTATATAATTTCGATGTTGGCTGCAGCAGCCCAGATCTCTCAGGAGTGGAATCTTTTTAAGTTGTTTCAGAGGGAAGTTTTGCTATATTTTTTCCATCAACTGGAATGTATTATTGCGTGACTTATTCACAGAAATACCACAACGCCACCTGAACAGCTCAGCTGAAAAATCACCTTCAGTAGCACACACTTGAGATTCACTCTTCTGACCTCCTTAAGGAAGGCTTTTGGAACAGAAACCTGTGTTTGGAAATCTAAACCAAAAATCTCATTGATGTTAGTATTACCTCAGAGTACTCTGGTGAATATTAGCAACTTCTTATATACATTTTCTGGAGTTTTTACAGGCTATCAGTTGTCATTTGACAGACCTGAAAAGGCCATCAGTTACCTGAAAGCCATCAGTTACCTGCTGATAGGCAGAAACAAAACCAGAGAGTAAAAAGAGAGTGCTCAGCAAACTTTCAGAGCTGAATCAATGCTCTGCACAGTAATTATTTAATTACTTTGGAAATAAGAAGGGTATTTTTCTTGTGTTGGTAGGATTATGTAACTTCCTGTGAAAATAAAAACATTACTTACCCAACAGCGTTGTGCTGTCCACCCGATCAGCATCTAGAGAAGTGTAAGAGACATCAGCAACACACATGAGCATCCAGGAAGTTTTTGTACTTTTATGCACCATCCCAAAACAGCAAGGTTGTATTTAGAATCCCAGAATGGTCTGGGTTGGAAGGGATGTTAAAGCCTATCCAGTTCCACCCCCTACCATGGGCAGGGACAGCTTCCACTGTCCCAGGTTGCTCTAAGCCCCATCCAGCCTGGCCATGAACACTTCCAGGGATGGGGCAGGCACAGCTTCTCTGGGCACCCTGTGCCAGGGCCTCACCACCCTGATCATTAAAAAATGTCCTCTTTATATCTAATCTACATCTATGCCCTTTCAGTTTAAAGCCATTCCCCCTTGTCCTATCCCTACATACCCTTGTCCAGAAGTCCCTCTCCAGCTATCTGGGAGCCCCTTTAGGCACTAGAAGGCTGCTGTAAGATCTCCCCAGAGCCTTCTCTTCTCCAGGCTGAACACGCCCAGCTCTCACAGCCTGTCTACAAAGCAGAGGTACTCCAGCCCCTGATCATCTTTGTTGCCCACCTCTGGACCCACTTCCAGCAGCTCCACGTCCTTCTGATGTTGGGGACCCCCGGGCTGGAGGCAGCTCTGCAGGGGGGGTCTCACCTGAGCGGGGCAGAGGAGCAGAACCCCCCCCTCCCCTGCTGCCCATGCTGGGGGCTCAGCCCAGCACAGGGAGGTTTCTGGCATGGGGCATGTCCAGCTCTCACCACCAGCACCCCCAAGTCCTCCCCAGAGCTGCTCCATCTGCTCATCCCCAGCCTGGATTTGTGCTTGGGATTGCCCTGACCCAGCTGCAGGACCTTGACCTTGCTGAACTTGGTGATTGCACAGCCCTACCTCTCCAGCCTATCCAGGTCCCTCTGGATGTGACCCCTTCCCTACAACCACAGCCCTCAGCTTGCTGTCATCTGCTGAGGACACACTCAAGCTCACTGTCCACATCCCCATCAAAGCCATTACAAGGTCCTGGTCCTAACACAGACTCCTGGAGGACACAGCTTGTCATCAGTTTCCATCCACACATAAAACCACTGACCACAGCCCTGAGTGTAACCATCCAGCCCATTTTTTGCCCACATCCCCCAAGTCTTCCTTTTTTCCGTTTTTAAAAATGGGGGTTATGTTTCCTCTTTTCCAGTCAGTGGGAACTTCTCCAGCTGACACGATTTTTCAAATAATATGATTTAGCAACTTCATCATGGTTTAGCAGATTGAGAATGCTACCAGGACATGACTGGTGCAGCCCAGGCTACTTCCAACCCTGACCTCAGGTCCAGCTGAGCCTCTTCTCTGCTTGGGCTCTCCATCACCTCTCCTAGGAAGTGGCCCTCAAGGCATTCCAGGATTCCTGCACTGCTTGCGGTTTGCTGTGCTCCTTTTCCAGTGAGTGTCCAGGGGCCTGTAGTCCCCAGTCTGCATCAGGGCCTGCATTTCTCATTTCTTTCATATAACCCTTTTAACAAACTCCTCCTGCTACATTTTAGAAGAGAATTTGTAAATAGGCACAAAAAAACCAAACCCTGACAGTTTGTGATGTACAGAGCAGTTCTGCACACCTGAAAATGGTTCTGTTTGGGACCTCGACTTGTAAATGAGATCACGAGATCTTCAAGTCTGAGTAAGGTCCCTCTTCTTGCAAGTCTGATGCAAACAAACTGCAGACAAACTTCTTGAAATCTCAATAGTGTGATAAATATTTTTTTCTAGCCTTCATGGAAAGAGTAACAGAATGCAGTCTAACTGGAATTATCATCAGGTCACAAAAACCAAGATAATAATTCAGGCATGCACTTTTCAGGGAAAAGGTTCCTGCTATGCACCACCTGGGAATAATTTTAGACAAATCAGTTTCACTGAAATGATAAATAAAAGAGCTGTCGAACAGCAATTCTTCCCAAGGTCATTTAGTTATTGTTCTCTGGATAAACCAAAACAGAACTGTCCTTGTTTGGAAAACATTAAAGAAATCTCTTTCCTTAGACATACAGTTGTTTCTCTTCATTCTCTTCACAACCCTAACTGTACTAAGCCAAACACTTATTGGATGCACTGATTTAATTTCCCATTCTCTGCTCAACCAGATATTGTGGCTCAACCATCTTATCCCACCAGTTAATCCCTTCAATTCTCTTAGTCTCTTTTCCAGACAAGTCAGATTTCTGATAATGTAATACTCAATAAGCTGAAGTAGTTCACATCATAAATATATGTTAAGTAAACATCTTTACCAAATACTAACCAATAGGCAAATTCAGAATTCAAGATTAAATTTGCAAGAATCCACAGACCTCCAAAATCCACAGATTTAAAAAAAACCCATCTAGTTACAGTTTGGCCACATGTTCCAACTCTGCCTGTTCCTCACAAGCAACAAAGCTGCACACGAGGTCAGTGCCTCGGATCAGCTGCAAACTGCCCAGTACCTGCTCCAGACTGTGCTGTTGAAGAGGCCACATTACCTGGACTTCTCTGCTTGCAGATTTGAGCAGTCAGATCCTGGACATACTCTGGGAATTGTTGGAAGCAATCCCCATAGGACACCACTTTTATTCCATGCAGCAGCATATCTGCCTGAAGCTTAAAAAAGTGATCTTCGTTTTCTTTAAGCACCAACATGTAATGTTCTAGATCCACTTTGTTCTTTACTGTGTAAAGAAAAAGAGCTTGGAATATCTGGTCACGCAGAGTCTCTCCACAACCCAAAAACAAAAAAGACTTGGTTCGGTACAAGTTCTGAAGAACTTCCTGTGAAGGAACAGAAACACAGAAGAGCCACATTTACTTCAGCAGACAAAAGGTCAGAACTTTTAAAATACATCCGCCAGAGAAGGACCAGCAGAGCAGAACCTCACTAGTGAACTGACAAAAGCAAATGTTTTAGGATCAGGCCAAACTGACATTTTATAACCATTGCTTCTACACAAAAAAAAGAAAAAAAAAAAAAAAAGGGAAAACAAAAAAGGCAAAATTATCATACAAATATGGGAGTTGGAACAATATGATCTTTAAGGTCCCTTCCAACCCAAGCCATTCCATGGAATTTAAATAGACATGTAAGTGTTGCCAGTAAGGGAATTCAAATCAAAAGAATTAGAATGACAGAAAAATCAAAATAATTAGGATGACAGGATATTGGGTTCCCGTTAGGTCAATCTCTAAATAAGGAAAATGAATATTCTTGACCAAATGTTTGACTTCCTATGACAGCTAAGATGACACTAAATCCAGGATCCAGAGCTGGTAATAGTTTAAAACCCTAAGAAACCTAGCAATCGTGTGATGATGAATCCTTGAACTGGTGTCCAGAATTTTAAGGCTCCTGTTCTTTCCAAAGATAAATACAAACTGTGACATCCAGCTGAGGGGTTTGATTGTGATTTACACAGCCACAGTACCCAAGGGCACAAACTGCCCTTGCAACAGAGGCACCTTTCTGAATAATTCTGAATAATTCCTCTGGGCCCCAAGTATTTGATCTATATGGTCCCACAGAGCCTCCGGTATCTTGTCTGCAGTGATTACAAAAAACTGTTTAGCAAAACATAGTCAAAATTTTAAAGATCACACAAACCATGACTTCAGGATCTTGAGTGACATCTTTATATCCCGAGGGATCAAGCACCATTCCACAGGGATCTGTATATAAGCCGTGAATATGAAGAACTCCATACTTGACATGGCCCCTTGCCCACTGAAGAACCTGAAGCACATCATGCAAGATACATCCTTTTGTTATGATATGCCACACTCACCATGAATCTGCAAAACTATACAGCTGAACTGACTTATAAACCACTTAAAGCAGAATCAACTCCTTTTGCACTTTCCTACAGCAAGAGATTGTAATTACTAATTACATAGCTCACTTTCAATTGTAACAAAGAGGTGATGGCTGATACTGTAGCTGCCTCTGACTTTTTGGGTTAAACAGCCAGTCAACCAAGAAGCAAGTTCCAGCAGCACTGACAGAAAAGGTATGGACAGCAAATTAACTATCAGCCAGGTGAAATTCTATTTGGGATTTTAACAATGACCTCGTGTAAGTTAAATAATTTGTGGGTTTCTTCCAGTAAAGGGCAGGGAACTGGTTAACAAACATATCCCTGAAATTCTCCTTGGTAACTGTAACCAGATTATTCAGAAGAAAGACATATGTAAAAGAAATGTCTGGGCATCTGCTGTAGCTTATAGACATGCTTTACAAATTAACAACTTTTAGTCTTGACTCTTTAAACAGGAAAATCTTTCAGTGCAGCTTATGTGCTGACTTGTCACATATTAAGTCTAAATAATTTTACTGCTCTCATCGTACCTTATCCTTATCTTTAAGGTCTAAAGATTCCATAGGTTTACCCTGTTGCTGACCAAATATTTCAAGCAGATTATCATAGTTTGTAGTCAGAACCATTGTGCCTCTCTCCATGAGCCTCAGGATGGATTGCAGAACCACAGGGTTCTGAATGTGTTGCTCTAAATTATCAAACACCTCCATTAAGCAATCCTGGAAGAAGTTGGGCTTCGTGTCCCCCGTACGCTGAGGAAAGAGGAGAGGAACACTCCATCAGGCCCATGTGCTCCATTACAACTGCCTCCCACGGGAACCCACACCATCTGGCTACTGAATGCCAAAACATTTCTCTAAAAGAGTGTCGCTGTGAGCGGCACAAGCAGCAAGGAACTACGCACCAGTTCAGGAGCAATAATAATCCATTTATTTAATTATAAATCAGTTTCTATAACTTGGGTCGCCAGCATGGCATAAGGTCGTTGGTCACCGACCATCCGCCTCCCATACCGGTTGGCTAAAACCTTTCAGAATATTTTTCCCAGACAATATCATAACAATATTACACAACAGCTGCAGGTGCAAGATAGAGGGAGTTTTGCTTACAAAATTGTAGCACGGTTTTTCATAGTTTCTGTGAGAAATAGAGCTCTCACAGAGTGCTGCAGAAAGCTGGGAAATTTCTCAGCTAACACTTTTCAGGGTTCACAAAAGAGGGCTTGAACACTACCACCCAAAACAAATCTCAATGTGTTCCAGTGCTTTTGCCTCTACTTAGTGTAGCTCCAAACAATTGTCTTGGTTTCTCAAGAGAGCTTGTAATACAGATACAATAAAGCAACACTAAAGTTAGCTTACCCTGGATTCAGACAGATCAGTATTTTATCAGCATTCAGCTATTCAATATATCCTGGATATCCCTGGGATATACTATTAAGGGGGGGCAGGGGGAGTGGGTGTTCTGTTTTTTCATTCCTCGTTCAGAAAACTTTATTAATGATTAAATCTGCTATAAACACATGCAGACAGACTTATTGTCACACTGGGCCTGGAGAGAGGCTCACCCCAGCCTACACTTAGCACTATCTGTCACCCAGATTATTTCAGCTAGAAGGAAGACTTGGCAAAGGTCCTAAAACAGTTTGAAAACCTCTGGAAACTCAGATGGATGGCTGAGACTGGGCATGCATGGGCTGTCCTCAGGGAAGCGTGAGCTGCATGGGTGATGCACAGTGTGTGGCCCAAGGTCATCAGTAGGCTCAAGGCCTACCTGTAATTTCAGGGTCTCTCCAGTTATAGCCACAGATCTGGAAATTCCTTTTTGACTTTTCAGAAACATTACAGCAAATATTTAATAGTCAGGACTCTTATTTGCATTAATTCTGATGAATGCTAACTTATACTAAAACTCAGGGATTTTTTAGCCTCTCCAAAATGTACAATGTGCTGTACGATTACCCACAAAATTTCCATTTTTACCAGAAAAAATTCAACTTTTGGAAGTAGTGTTTTCTTAGAACAAAAGTACATAGTAGTTTTAGAAATTAACATAGGTTGTAAACATACTCACTGGTGACATCTTCCTGATGAGATCATGTGCAACCACAAGCAGGTCCCTCTCTTTGATTACTTTCTTTCGGAATTCAGCGACATCCCCCGGGTGCAGCACCTCCAGCTGCTCAGCTGCTCCAAGGACAGCCTCAATGCAGCTTCTCCAGGAGCAGAGTGCCGGGATTCCTGGGGCTACTGCAGCACTCACCCCCGTCCCAATTACCAGGAGAAGGTCCCGAGGCTGCTTTCTTACAAGACTTTTTAAGAATTTTCTTGAACACAGAAAACAAAAGTGCTCATTGTTCACGGTGCATTTCCTGGCTTGCCTGAAGAGCTCAGGGACTCCAGAAGTTTATCTGAGCCATTAAAGCTTCTGCAAAACACCAACCAACCAGCAGGAACAGAGTTCTCCGTTCCTACACAACAGGATGAAATGGGCAGCCACAGAAGCCATGGCCTCCCCCAAACCAACAATGGCCTTGAAGCTTTTTTGCCATTTCAGACAAGTAAATGTGCATGGTTAATGCCAGACAAAAAAAGGCAACAACTTCAAATCACTAATATCTCTGATATCCAAATTGACAATTGCCAATTTCCAGGCCACTGGGCCAGCCAAACGCCATTTCCAATGAAATTTTGAAAAAAGTAGGCAAAAGATTGTCCAATGACTGAATTAATACATGTGTGATAGAAAGGAAGTAGAACTATTTCAAAGGGACAAGTCACAATATTCCAAGAAAATAAATTTTGGGGGTTTTTTTGGGAAGAAGTAGAATATTTTATTCTCATTTATGGTCACTGTAGGAAATGTAAACATAGCAGTCATGCTGGTTCAGATCAAGGGTTCATCCAAAACAGTCTTTAGACATTACTGCCCACAGATCCCTCTCAGAGGTGTGTTGGTGTTACATCCACAGTCTCTGCACAAACCAGCACAGGGAACTGCGAGGAAAATCATGAGTCTTTCATGATTACTCAGCAAAGTGAAAATGCATATAAACCATACAGCAAAATCATTCTGTACAAACAAGGATTTCAGGAGTACAGAACCTCAGAACTCCCCTGACTTTCCAAACTACCTTTACAGATTTCCAGTTCCTGGTAACATAGTAATAAGGATGATTAACACCTCTTATTTCACAACCATCTGAAACTATCTAGGTCAAACTATGGTGTTCAACTTGAAATGGCCTCAGGCAAAGCAATAAACATGTAGATACAGTTGTCAGTTAGTGTCTACAAATAAACAAACCGTGCTTGATGACCCCATGCCCTCCTGCTACATTTAGCCCAAATTGTTTTCTCTCATTATTTACCCTCCTAAACAACTTAAGTGAGCATGAAGTACTTGGTCAGTGAAGAAACTAGCTTCTGGGATAATTTCAAGTTCTCAGGCATGATGTTGTTCTTGTATTCGATATTCAGTAGTTTATTCCCACTGTGGTTTCAGATTTTCATTAAGAGAAAGTTTTGTATCAACTCTGGAACACAAGTTACCTGAATTTCTGCTCACTTCTAACTGTGGCTTCTTCTGGTGAATCCATCTCTGAGCCCTGAGCAAAACAGAAAGCAGAATAATTCTTAATGCTTCTACCTTAGAAAAAGCCACAATCAAAATCAGATGTATTAATGTTGATTTTTCTCTTTATTGCTACCAACTATTTTAATATCAAGACTCCGTGTGTCACATTCCAATGAAGCAAGGCACTGATGGAAACAAACCTGCCAAAGGACGAGGGTGCAAACCCAGCACAGCTCCCGTTAAGCTTCCAAATGCCATAGGACTGAGAAACAGAGACGTAGCTATTCATGCAGCTAAAAAATACTTGTGTCTAAATTCAAGATAAAATTTATTACACCCACTAAAACTTTAAGTCATTTCAAGTCAATTAAAGAGTTTTCTTGATTTTATTTTTTTCACAATAATCAGTTGATTCAATCCAGTTTGTGGAAAGCAGACTTCCACATGACATCCTGCTCATGACAAGCCCTCTGTAACCACCTGGCTACATGACAGCACTACAAGGGATGCCAGATTTTATTTAAAATACTTGCTGAGAAAAAAATAACTTATTTCTGTATCATCTACTATGTCTTATGTCTGACGTACAAGAAAGACTGCATCTTGGCAGGAGAACTGGCTATGGGATCATCACTTAGAAACCCCCAAGTTTCATTACATGGGTTTGTTTTTTTATGAGGGTGTATTTTTCATCTGGCTTTGAGACACAGTTTTTGGTGGTGGTGATGGCAAACTGCAGTCCCTAATCCCTCAAATAAACATTGTACCAGAGTCTAGGGCTCATAAGGTAGTTGCCAGCTCTGGCGTTCATGTGCTGGAAGCTAATTTGGAAGCAAGAGGCTCCAAGTTTCGAGACCATTTGACTAACAAAAACACCAACAAAAAAACCCAAATCCAACCAAACCAAAAAAAAGGAAAACACCACCCATAAAAGAAAAAACAAACCACCCCCCAAAAACCCCCAACAATCAAAACCAAACCAAAATTTAAAAACCCACAAAAAAAACCCAAGCAACCAACTCCAACCCAACACAAAAAAGCCAAAACAAACCTCCCCCCCAAAAAACCCTCAAAAAACCCCCAAAAAACCCCCAAAAACACCCCAACAACAAAAAAAGAAAAACAAAGAAAAAAATAACCCACCCTCCCAAAAAAAGAAAACCAATACTAACAACAACAACAAAACACCAAAAAAACCAAACCCCAGCCCACCCTTCCCCCCAGAAGAACCCCAACCCACGCCACGGTAGAGCAGTGTCAGTACTGCTGAGCAAAACACACAGATGTCTTCAGCAAACGCACCCAGGCCGTCTTTTCAGGTGGAAAAATCTTTTCTTGCTGTAATATTTATTTTCTCTGTACTCCCTTCCCTGACCAACAGTATCCTACGGAGGTGCCCCACTGTTATCATTAGCACGTCCAAAAATCAGGACAATAACCTAAGGCAAACCACTTCAAAATCACACAGAATCATCAAGGCTAGCAGAAACCTCCCAGATCATCAAGGCCATCGCCCCAGCATCACCATAATCACCCTAAACCATGCCCCCAGGTACCGCAAGATTCCTTCACACACGGGAACATCGTGAGTGCACAATGCAAAAACAACACAGGAAGGAAGGGCAACTTACGTTTGTGGAAAAGATCGTTTTTATTTTTAACCCCATCCAAGAAAGCTTTATTAATGACAACTCCCCAAATTTAATAAAAGCATCTCACCACGGGCTGCTGTCAATACCAACATTTCAGACCTCGCTGTTTCTTTTTAGCTCCTAAAGTTGCTTCCTGGAAGGCGCAGCCGTGCAAAAAAGTGGGAGCAATGGTCCCCCAGTCCTCGCAGCGAAATGGCTGCGATAAGCAACGGAGGTCAAATCTCCCCGTGGTTCGAGCACTGGGAACTACTCCGGAACATCCTCTGGGACTGATCACAGGTGTGGGCAGTGTGGGCTGCTTTTCAACAGCGTTTCCTCACGGCAGGCTGGAAGTAGGAGCCCACTGTGATCCAGGGATGCGTGACAGCCGGCATGGGAGCTGGGTCCTTACTCCAAACACAACGAGGGGACATCGGAACAAGTTCTAATCTCACATTGCTCCTGCTCAACACACTCAGTTTTTATCAGTGAAATAAAAGCTCCATTCACCGACTGAAACTCCAGGTCACTGGGCTGACTCGACGAAGCGCGTGTTTCCAGACACTTTTATACCTGAAAACAGCCTAAAACGTTCAACCCACAGGCAGCCGCGGCAAAAGCTCCCCGTCCCGAGCCCGTCGATTCCCTCTGAGGGAAACCAGGCCGGGAGCAGGAGCCCGGGCGGGCCAGCCGCTCCTGCCGCTCCCGGTTCCCGCTCTGCTTCCGGGAGTGACCCGGACAGCTTCCGGGAGCCGAGCCTTCCCCGCCGCCCGGGAAACAGCCGCCCCGACACCGAGGTTCCGGGCAGCTCCGAAATGTAGATTTCTATTAAAATCTGCTCCCAAACCGCGGCCGACCCGCTCAAACCCCCCCGGTGGGTGGGCAGCGGGGAGCTGAACAGGTCTGTCCCCTAGGTCCCGGTCCAAGAACGCGCATGGCTCCCTAAAAGCACTGAAAACCCCTGAGAGACAGGAATACACACCTGCGGGTCTATGTGAAATACAGCAGTCAGGTCTTAATTACAGGAGAAAGCGACCTGGTTAACCCGCACATGAAGGAGTTAGTGCCCTGACAACACACAGGTGACAGAGGTGTTAGAGATGAAAAACATCACGGTGAGGAGAACGCAAAACAAAACAAAACAGAAAGAGCAGGAAGAGGCGGCAGCGTTACCTCGGACGGCGCTACTGACGGCGAGGCGGCGGTGGAGGGGGCGGCCCAGGCATCACCGGGAGCGGTGCTGTGGCGCCGTGACAGCAGCTGGCACAGGTCACCCGGGCAGCTCAGCTGCAAGGGAGCAGGGCAGCGCGGCACTGCACACAGCTGGCTCTCCTCAGCGACTCACATCGCCCACGCCAGCTCCCGCAGCGCCTCCTCCCCTCCCGATCCTTCTCTCTCTCGCTCGCTT
>VZTI01001629.1:109593-132003 GCA_013397865.1 Struthidea cinerea | reverse complement strand
CCACTCCCTCTCGCTCTCTCTCGCTTTTTTTTTTTTTTTTTTTTTTTTAGCGTTTAATATCTTAAAGCCAGAGCGTAAAAACTTCCAGGTCCTTCCGCATGGTTTATTCTGGTGTTTGGTTAACATTTAGCTCAGGTGCAGCGTTCTTTCCAGCAGCGGTCCCACCTCCCTTTGAGGCGCTGTGCTTTAATCCTGGCGGTCGGATGGGTAAAGGCTGTCACTGTGCCACAGGAGGCTGTGACAGACCTGTACCCCCAAATTCCAGTTGCAAAACTGTGTTGAAAATGCATAGTTCTCTGGTTTTAGTTCCATAACTGGAGCTTTCAAAACTATATGCAGAAGAAATTCTCTGCTGTGAGGGTGCTGAGGCCCTGGCACAGGCTGCCCAGAGAAGCTGTGGCTGCCCCATCCCTGGAAGTGTCCAAGGCCAGGATGGATGGGGCTTGGAGCAACCCGGGATAGTGGAAGGTGTCCCTGCCCATGGCAGGGGTGGGACTGGATGAGCTTTAAAGTCCCTTCCAATCCAAACCAGTCTGTGATTCTATGATTCTCTTCATGATCCATTTTGCAGACTATTGGAGACCTGAAGTATTTCTTGACATAAGCTTCCCCCTTCCCTTTGTTTCTCTGGTCAGCCACTTCCATTGTGTTGGGGTACAGTCAGGACTCACAGGTTTTGCATGTCCATCTGATAGATTTGACCATTCTGCTATGTTCATGAAATGCCAGAGTTGTATTGATATTCTGGTATAGTTTTATGAAGAATTTTGGTAAGGATAGCCAGTTTTGAAGATGACATATAAGCACAGTTTTTACTCCATATCCAGTGTTTTGGCAAGAACAGTTGTGTTGACCACTGTGAAATCACTGACTTTCAATCTGTGTAAGAACACTGCGTCCTTGTGAACTGTCTGTGTAATATTCCGTAGACACAACTTCTCTCTTTGTTATTATCCTTATATTATTATATTGCATTCTCTAGAAAGGCTTAACAAATATTTGGAGAATCATATTCCTAGGACAAGGAAGATGGAGAGTAGGATCAGTGAGAACAGGGAGGGAGAAGGAAGGATGCAAGTAGTCTCACCTGAAAACTGACGTGTGATTGAGTTGGGGAGGCTCTGCAGTGTTTCCAGCTCTTTACCTTTCACCCTTCACTGCTGCCAGTCAAGCAGCAAGGAATTTTAACATGCTGATATTGAGGGTCCTGTAAACCTGAAGGTAAAAGACACTGTGTTTTAAAAGAACCCAAGTGATATTCTTCTCCCTAAACCCAGCAACTATGTATGAAATCCAGTTTGGAATGCTATTTGGCACTGTGTTGTACTAACGCAGGAATGTATTACTAAAGAATTTGTTGGGTATCTCAGAATATTTTTTCAGCTGTAGATAGTAGTTACAAAGACTTGCTAAATATTTGCCTGAGCTTGAGGCTCAACGTCTGACCCATCACATAGATTTACAATGCCTAATATTATTTTTTTCACATTCATTTAAAAAGAGATGTGAGAGGAAATTTTTGTGAAGAAAGGCCTTTGAAATAATTTCCATTTTTCAGTTTGAATCGATTAATCTGGTGTTATTACCTTTTCCTGCAAGCCTTGCTCCTTTAATATCCTTAAACTACACTATTATTTTAAAACCCCAAGAGTAGTCACAACAACAGTACACTTCATAAGCTCTGGATTCCCCTGCAAGGAGCTGAGAAAGTTACTAAGGACAAAGAATACCAATACTTTCCAATCAAACACAGTACAGAAGTAACTACATAAAGTACAATCAAAAGGAGGCTTAGATACTTTTTCAAATGTACAATAAGAAGTAACAATGTACTATTATCCATTTTATTTTCATGTTATTATTTTAAAATTTGAACAATTAAATATGACAGTGACAAGCCAACACCATTATGAGAAAACTGGCGGAAAGTTCAGGAGCAAAAGTCACAGTGAAAAAAGAATTTTTAAGTGAGTTGAAACCTGTGAGCTTTGAAAAATGAAGGAGTTTCTTTCAAGAAGTGACAAAGAAAGGCAATCGAGGATGTCTGAGAGGTAAAACACACACTTAAAAGAAATAACTACACCAGTTCGACACTCGATTCAACCTCACATTTATCTCTCATAGTAAATCTGTTTGTCCAAGTGTACTACACAACACATTAAGTCAGTTTCTTATTTGGGGGTTTGTTGCTAGCTTCGGAAATAACACTTGAAAGGATGTCATCAGGCTAAGAAATGCAGCTAGTTGGTTTTGGCTGCAAGAGGCAATGCATCTGATTATTCAGCTGTGGTTCTATGAACTGGGATACATTGTTGATTTACTTTTGACATCTTGCTCTTTGAGAAGTTACGATAAAGCAAATCCAAGCCTACATCATGCCAGAACCTGCTGGTTTGAAAGAAACCAAGCAAAGCTCGTAATGAAAGCTTACTGAGCTTGCTGAAAAGTATCTTTAAGACACCAATTAACTTGTGTCTTATTTTTTTCCATAGCAGGAAGCCAGTCTGCCCCGATGATTGAGATAAAATTCCTTGCACAATGGAACTGCCAGTTCTTCCCTGTTAGGGAATTACTCTTTTCTAACTTGGAGATGACTGGATCTTACTAGTTTGTCATCTTGGTAAACAATAGTTTATAAAATACTGTGAAGAAGAAAGATACTTTCAGAAATTCAAAGTATGTTCTCAAAAGCCAGTGTCAGTTCACTTAGAGTTTACCCATGACTGAATGTAAAGATTAATTTTCAAAGATAACGTGTTACTTGCAGCACTGTCTGCGTGTATGCTCTGCAGAGTGACATGATCTGTAATATAATTCTGGAGGTAACTGCAGGTATATTTTTAAAGCTGCCAAGTGTTAAGCACATCTGCACCAACAAGGTCTCCCTACAGTCAGCTCTTACCTAACAGAGTGTAATTATCATAAAGTTCTGCATTACTTTGCACCTGCCTCTCTCACACCTGCCTTCTATTAGCAACATCGAAAGTGTAATCATTTCAGTACAGTCACATGTGAAAAAGGTACATATTAAAAGGGTGAATGAGAGGGGAAACGAGCTCTCTTAACTGCCCTCTTTCTGACCTTGACTTTAGTTTGAACTTGTTTATAAAAAAGTCTGAATACATGAGTTTGCTTTGAAAAACTAAGGAGTGTAACTAAATGGGATGTCCTTTGATTAAAGAGTTTGTGTTGTGCATTTTTCTGACCAAAAAAAACCCAACAAAACAACAAAGAAGCTCTGTCACAAGGTCCTTAGCTGTTCTGAACAGCAGCAATGTGTGGGAAAGGGAGGAAGACCACTGAGGAGAGGCAGAACTGTAATGGAAAAAGGGAGCAAAACAAAACCAAAGAGAAGACAGTCACAAAAAAAAAAAAAAAAAAAAAAAAAAAAAAAAAAAAAAAAAAAAAAAAAAAAAGAGGGAGAGAAGGTAAAAGGAAATAGAACATTCTGAAGCCTGGAAGGAATGGATTTAAACCAAGCATACTACTGTAATGAATGGGGAGAGAGAAAGCCAGACAGAAAGTTGCAAATACTCAAATTCTGCTTGAAAAGGTTACTACTAGTGGCCCACTAGCAGGACTGCTGTTCTGCTAAGTTCTTTATTTCATAGTCTCATAGCTTTCTTGAAGGCAGAGTTTGAAGGTTGAGATTTTGCGGGTGGGTCACCCTGACCTAGTTAAGTTAAAGAACTTAACTAGGTCAGGGAAATGAACCTTAGGAATATTATTGTATGAACTTGCTGATGAGCTGGCAAAAAAACCTCTTTTCTGTTTGTCAAAAATCAGAAATTTAAAATGATGGCCAAAATAATTGTGTAAATAAAATCTGTATAAATGAGGGACAAAAGCCGAGGTGATATTCTGCTCTGTTAGAACAGAGGCAGCTGTGGTATTAAATAATAAGGTGGGGGTTTTTGTACTTGGTGGGTTTTTGTGGTGCAATGGCTACTTCTCCTACCCAGGCATGTATTTAACAAGCTTAAAGCACAACTACAGGTCAGCAAACTGAGAGTTTACACAGACAGGAACCAGCACATGAGTGCAAAATGCAGTGCAGAGACAGAGGTAAAGATCTTGGAATTCTCTGAAACTGCAGCACAGGGAAGCCCTGAGGACAGGAACCTGTGACCTGACACAGCGATGGTCAGTCAGTCTGGCTGTCTGCCTCCGTGTTCTGATGGTCGCTGTGCAACTGCAGAATAAAGCTACTGAACGCCCAAGTCTCATCAGTTTTCCAGTAAACAAACCTTTGCTTTGACATGGTTGCTAACGTGATCTCTCTTGTAGTTTAAATAGTCGTCCAAAACGCCTAATCTGGGGTGTAGCTGGGTCTTTGTAATTCCTGTGAAGTCAGCATCCAGCCTACAAGGAAAGCTGTGAGTGTAGCACTGGAGCCCAGGGATGTGAGCCGAAAGAAATTTTACTTCCGAAGCAAAGTTCTCTGTATGCAGCCAGCTGCTGTGCCCTACGCCCCCTAGCACGCCTGAAGAGAAATGAAGCATTGTACCACATTTACGTCCTGCTTGCTTGGATTAACATGGCCAACAGCTGAGAACCAGATTATGTATTGTACATGATTTTTGGTGTGAGATCTCAGTTACAATCTCTTTTAATGCATGTTGTAATAAAGTGGTTTGCTGTAACATATGCTGTCATTCCATTAGATATTACAGATTCCTGCCCAGAGATAATTGGACACCTGCCTTCTGTTTTACATTTAAAAATCTGGGCCTTCATACAGAACCACCTAGATCCTGTATCACTGAAAGAAGAATTCGGACAAAATTATCACAGCAGTGTCTTCGGACCTCAGCTTTAACTACTTGAGCACTATGTAATCCATAAAAGCTCAAAAAGTTATAATATGAAGGTCTTGCATTCTACAAAAGAAAGAAAAAAATCTGTAAGGATATTTTTGAGTTTTAGTCTTTTTCTAGAATAGGGGACAGTAAGAAATTTCTGTAAGAAATTTTTAGTCTGTTATTTTGTTAACTGTCTCCAAGTCCTTTCAACTAGATAAAGCATAAAAGGCTCTGTAATCTCCAGTTTTATTGGATTTATTGAGAAAGTTATTAACTCCAATATTGACTCATATTGCAATATGGCTCTCTCCAGAATTCCCCATTCCTGATAAGAAACAATAAAAGTAGGATTAGATTTATTCTACTAATGCTATCTTTATTATAGGAAATGCTAAGGAGTTTGTGGGTAGCTTTTTAAAAGTCAGCTTTCTAATACGTGGCTGCCTCCTCCTGCTACATCCCTTACGGTGACTCATAGCAGCAGAGATGAAACCAAGTAAAAAAACAAACCAAGGTAGCTATGCACTGTGTTCCGGGTGAAAAATTTCCTTTGGAGGAAACTCAGATACCTTTAGGTAGTTTCACCTAGGTGTTAGTCCTGATTTTTGTGGAAAGATAGGATAGTAAAAAGGTTTATATATAATAACAGGAATTTCCCAAGGTTTCAGTCTCTTTGTGGCTAATTGTTCCTTTTCACTCAGTTTCTCCTCACCTGTTAGCTGGAACTAATACAGGCACTGCACACCGCAGGATGCCAGAGTCAGAAGAATTCCTGTGCAGGTTTAGAAAGAATCCCTTGGGTTTACAAGTCCAGTTCTATATTTTAGCTGTATTGTTAAACAACAAGGAGCTGAGTTTAATAGAGCAGTCACTATCTGATTTAAATGCTTCTGAATGAGAGCATTTATGTAAATATACTCAAGATTATTATAAAAAAAGGTAATTTATTATACATTACTGTAAGACAATGAGAATAAATGGTTTAACGAGGGGCTGAAGAACACAGACTGTCTTGGAGAAATCTATTGCAAGGTTTCTGTGTTAATGTAAGCAAATTTAAATAAATCCATTGCAAAATGTTTAAAAGAACATTACAGTGATGTTCCAGCTCAAATACTAAGAGGACAGGAAATATAAAAGTCAACATTTATCTGTTCATCCCTGATTTGCTTCACCATGGATTTGCACTATGATATGACTTTACAGGAACACATATTTCTTTCCTTCATCCTACTGCTTTGTCTTTTAGTACACAGGATGGATGGTGCTTGCTTAAAAAAAAATTCTCATTATTGTCAAATGTACAACTTTTGTTCTTAATATAGTGCATATTCTCTAAACCATTGCTGGAGAGGACGCTACTGATTTATTTGCAATGAAATATATTAAGCCATTTATTTTAAACTTCCTGTGAGGTAAGAGGAAATGATTCATGTAGAAATTAAAGTAAAATAACATTTCTTTATTTGGTTGCCTATTTACTAGAGTCTGTTTTGTACTACTACTTTGCATATTCTACTACCCTAGCTACTCAAGGTACTTTTCACTGACTACAGCAGTAGCTGTCTTAATTGTTTGTCCAAATCAGAGCTGGATCCTCAGACTCTGAATCCAGATAACAAAGATCAAAGTGCTGCTGATCACAAAAAAAATTCTGTGCAGGTGTTTTTGTCCAGAGTAGCACCAGAACTCCATGATAAGTGAAGAGACCAAATCTACCTCCCAAGGAGGGCTGGATGGCCTGAACTTCAAGACTATAATTTTTTTTTCATTCCTTCTTGGATGCAGTGTTATCTGGCACACAGATTGGATTGATCAGCAGAGACAGAAGCATGCAGAAGAAATAATTTGTGACTGTGTAATTCAAGGCAATACCATAACACCTATAACATGCTAAATGAATATTGCAGAAATACCTGTAATATGGATTTCCACTCTTAACTAACTTGACTTTGCAGCCATAGCATTCTTTCAACACTGCTGCAAGTGTAAGGTAAGGTTCATGCAAGACAAACAGAAGAAATTCCATGCTGTGTTTTTAGGGCAGGAGACTTTAGAGGCAATTCAAGGACCTTTGTCACTGAAGTGAAGAAAGGAACTGATAATATGAGAAAAGTTAACTTGCTCTAAATACACAGATGCTTGTGATGGTGTGGGGGTGCACACACACACGCCCCTCTCATCCTTGGGCCTGCTCTAGGGTCTCAGGCTTCTGATAAGCCTTGACTGAATTTTCTGAGAAGTGACGAGTCCTGTGAGTGAACCAGTCCAGCCGTGAGGCACTCCCAGACCATACCGGGAGCTCTTGCATGGTAGACGTAGGAAAAAACAGCTGTTCCAAGAAAGGTGGGAAACAAAGGATAAGCAATTATCCTTTGTAGCCCTGGTAAACCATTCACCTGACTCAAGTGGAGTGGCACCATTGTTCCTGCGCTTTGGGAATAAAAGCCCAGTAATTACCAATTATTGGGTTATGGCCAGGATGGAAACTTACTGGTGACCAAAGTCAACAGTCTTGGGACCCTATAAACAACTGTCCTGAGTGAGACCCTGAGCTCTCCTGGATGGCACTGGCTGTGCCAGCACCTCCCTCTGAGTGGGACCCGCCTTGGAGCTCCAAACCCTACAACTACACCTGGAACAGCTTTAGCCTTTGCCGAGATCTTGCCTGTCAGTATCCATTTTATCACAGAACACATGGTGACTAATATAAAAAACTTTCCAGTCAAAGTCCTTTCCAATCAGCAGTTTCGAATCAGATGCTGTCACTAGATTACCTGCGCCAGCATAGGAATAGACCTAGCAGTTCACGTATGAATTTTCCTACTGGCCAATGAATTTAACCTGAGAGAGCTCAGCACTGCTGGGGCACCATACAGCACCGACTGCAGGCTGCTAGACCAAAGCCAGACACCTTCGTAGCTACACCTGAAATGGAGCATTTCAGTTGGGGGCAGGTATTTCACAAAGGAGCCTTACACACTCAGTGCTACTTCCTACTGTGTTTTAAGAGCAGAAATCAACTTTTAAGAAGTAAGAATTACACCTGTAATGTTGTATCTGATGCAAGAGGTGGGTTACAGACATATAGAAAGTTTGGGTCATACAAGCAAGTCCCATCATTCCCCACTCTGAAGAGGTATTGTTTCAGGTATCAGAAATTTTGCTGACATCTCCTGCATCCACAAGTCTGGGAGGCAATGTACAAATTACGTATGTGGAACAAAGCAGCCTTGTAAAGTCCAAGCTGCCCCGACTTGGCTTGCCGGAAGGTGCTGTCAAGCATTTTGCTGCTGCTGTCTGTCACCATGGACATTATTGCACTTGCTGCAGGAGAGATATTTTTAACAAGGCTTTTAAAACAAGTTTAGCCCTTTCCATTCAGCCTGTATTTAATTGACATCTTGCACTTTTACCCCAAAACACTCCCAAGACAAACCAAAAATCAGATACCAATTTGGCTGTGTAGTGATCCCACCCCTTCCTGTAAATTTGTTGGTGAAGCTCTTTACATTTATCCCTCAGAAACTGTAAAGGATCTCAATGTAGCTCAGAGCAATTGTTTTTAGTAGCTATCTTCCCCAGATTCCCCTGTTCCAAAGAGAATCTGATGGAGCAGGAAGGAGGGGGGCAAAGGCTCCTCTTGCCTCCCCCCCTCCCCCATCCATTGCTCCAATAAACAACCAGCAAATCCTGCCATTTCAGATTTAATCCTGTAGCCAAGGATTAAATCTGAAATTTAAATTCTGACTGTAGTCACAATTCATCTCTTGGCACAGCAGCCCTTTGGCCTCTGGTCACACAGCACCTGGACCTCCCAGGATCGCAGTGTGTAGGGGCTGCAGGAACGCACGTGGGATCTCCATTTCTGGCCAGCCAGGAGCACCAGTGCTTCCAATGGAATCTGAAAGCCCTCACAGCTTCTAGCAAAGTATGACTGCATCCAGGAGACATTGGAAGCTTAGATGCAACTCTCAAACTTCCTCTGCTGCAAAGCCAAGGCACAAGTCCCAAGCTCTGTAAGTGGGGTAAAATTTTTTTTATAGCCTCCTTCAGCTGTTCAGTGCTGTCAGCAGTGAAGGAATGGCAGTTTCTCCAAAACTGTGGTACATTGGGAACAATTTCTGTGTGAAAACATTCTGCTGTGCTCCTGGAGGAGAGTTCCTGCAACTGGTTGGTTGTGAGATGTTTTTAGCTCTGATCAAATGCAAAATTAGATCTGTTTTAAAAGGGAGAAGTTTCTGGCACAGCTTAGAAATACAACTTGAGGGTCAGTGCTCAAGTTAGTGGAGTTCTGACACCCTCATCTTTAATGGGAGCCAATGGCATGTACACAGATACTACCTAAGACATGCTCTTTCTTTAGGCTTGCTTCCCCAAATTGTAATACTTCTCACAGCTAAGTCTTCCTGCTCTCCCACTCTCCAGTAACTCTTAGCCTGGCTCTGGTAAATAAGCAATAGCTGATGCCTTAGCAGGGTCATTTTATGGGAGGTTTTCGGGGTGGTGTTGATCTTTTTTTTTTTTTAACTTGACTAGGTAAGTGAAGTCTGATAGCAACATTAACAAGGATAGAGCCAAAAGTTACAGTACTTTTCCAGAAATTCCTCATACCCTCAGCTTTTTAGTATGCTGATGCATATTCTTACCAATAGAGCTGAATATAAGCTGTTAAGAAATTTTTCTTAATTTTTTTCCTTCCCCCTTTTCCAGGAGGCATTGAAGGGTGAGCCAATGTGCTTCCCTGCAGACCAAACAAGGGACAGAGACCAGAGACAAATCCAAACAAAATTCCTTCCAGTCTGCCAAGTAACAAGTTTGCATCTGCTTGCCTTAAAAAGCAGCAGAAGATATATCTCTGTAAGCATTCCATTTGGTATAGATTCACTCATTTGTGTAGGACGTTTTTACCACAGAATTTGCAGAGGGTGAGGTGGTTGATGCAATTTCTAATTCAAACCATATTTGCAGCTATAACTACTAATCAGTAGACCTTTATATGTAATTCTAATGCAGTTGCAGCCCGGCTTAGACATATAAAGATGTGCCCTTGAGGCACAGGATGTATCCCAGAATACCACGCATTCACAACTGTCTGTGTTAGTTGTAGGGGATGGTGTCTGTGGTTGTAGCTTCCAACCAGCCAGGGCCTACTCTTTCCACTTGGCACAAAGTGCCAACAACCACCAGCAAAAGTTTTAAGATTGGCCAACAGAGAGAAACATTTCATCGCTGCCCACTCAAGGTCTCTCCTCTGTGCCTCTCCAAAGAGGAAGATGCATACAACATTCAGGGGAGAAGCTGTGAAATAAGAAAGGCCTTAATTTCTGTCAGCTCAGAGTAGCTCTAGGTGGCATTCGAACAGTGCCAGAACAGCAGGGAACAGGGAAGGCAGCTCTTACTTGCCAGTGATGTCACTGCCAAGAGTTATGAAACTCATTTTATGAATGAAGCCATGGGGCAGGCGTCTGTGACCACAGGTCTAGCATGACTTGCCTTAGTCTGAAAAAATAGATAAATCAATTAGTCCTTGCAAGGGCTGGCTATTCTAACTATGAAGCAAACGGCAGAAGTTACCCAATGTCTCTCAGCAGGTTTACTTAGGGGAATTCAGGCTTTTACACATTTAGACAAAGACAAGGTACCAGAATGTGGAGCACTTGGTTTCATGCGCAAGATTTGGGCAAAAATTGATAGCTAATAGTGCTGCTCCACACCTACCAGAGTCAGCAAGCACAGTGTATCAGTTCTCAACACCACTAAAGTACTTGTATTATAGTTTATAATAACACCCTAAAGAGAACCAGGACCAGAGGCTCAGTTCTATGTAGCTTACAGATTTTTCTCTTTTTTCCCAATCAAACCCACTCCCATGAATTTGTGAAGGCTCTCATGCAAAGGTCAAATCATGTAGTTTCCTTCCAGAGAGGCACAATGCAAAACACTCGCCTGATTCCTTCACTGCATACAAGTAGATGATAAGATTTATTTGGATGCAGTGAGTTGTCAGACATACAAAAAGGTTTTTCTAGAGCAACTGTAGTAAGAGTGGCACTACTAGTAGCAAGCTGAGGGGCTGCAGTTTGAGGCTTCAGAGTTTGATCTAAAAGAGAAAGTTACAAAAAAACCAAAAAAAACAAAAAAAAAAAAAAAAAAAAAAAAAAAAAAAAAAAAAAAACAAAACAAAACAAACAAACAAAAAAAAACCCCAACAACTTTCTCCTTTTCCCCCTGAAAGATCTGACTCAAAAGGGAGGATCAGGCTGTTCCAACAAACAGTATTAAAGCATAAAAGGGGGATGCAAATTGCAGCTGAGCAGGGGAAAACATACCAATTTTAAGAACCAGCAGCATAAGGCCCACAATCACAACAAAATTTTTGATTTAAAGGCTGATTTTTTTTGTTAGATTCACAGCCATCAAACAAATTCAGAATTTATTGCTCAGACAAATATCTACCTTGGAGTCTTGCCTAGATGAAGAGTGTGGCAAACTGCTCCACGGGCTATAGTCATGCAAACTAGTACTGATTGGTTTTCCAGCAGCTGAGGTATGTCAATAGAGCTGCTCCTCACAGAAGGTAAATCACCTTTCAGAGTGAAAGTTTTAGCCATTATTTTTTATGTGGCTATTTTTCTAAGCCATCATGTTTTAGTTGAGTACCAGACCATCTTGTGCTCTGGCTGAATTCACCAGCCATAGCAAAGAGGGATAACATCAGCTGTAAGATTTTAAAATTGTTGGGTTTGCTTCATGTTCAGAAGAATTGCAAAGAAAGGCAGAAAATTAACATGGCAATAAACTCTCTCAGCACAATCTGTGCTGGCAGATGTGTCCTAAATTAGGACCAGATCTCATCCGTACTTACATTTGTGTAAATCCACATAAACTCCACAGAAGTCAAGGGAGCTTGTCTGGATTTAAAGGACATGAACAAATGTAACCTCAGTATAATTACAGTGTTCCTGAAGAAAGTGCAAGAGAAGAGATCAATGTAAATTCCTGTATCTTCATTTAAGCAACAAGGACAATTTTCTTGCTCTGTGTTGCTTGTAGGCAATTCTGTGGTAATTTATAGAAGCCTCTAGAGTCAGTTTGGATTGACAGCTCCATGAGAACAAAACTTGCCTGTCGCCTTGGCTTTGCAGGCCTGTGTGAAGCCCATAAGGATTTGAGAAGTGTGATAGATAGATGCTATAATATTGGCTTTCTGCAAATGTTGAGTGATGTTAAAGTAGCTTTTGTAATAGATATTATAATAGTGGCTTTCTACAAACAAATGCTATATGTGTAAAAGTAGCTTTATTACAGATAGATGCTGTGGCTTTATTTTTTTTGGCGGTGGCTGGTGCCTTTATTTCTGTCATTTTTAACCTAAAATAGTAAAATAGCTATGCTTGTGAGCTGCCTGCTTGGTTGGATAACGTCCAACCAACATGTGGTGAGGACCCCTGCAACTGACATGCCAACTATCAGCGATCACCGTCTGCAGAGACCATGGACCAAAGCCCACTCTGGAGGTGATAATGGAAGCAAGCTAAAACCACAGCCAAGAAACGCGCACGCTCTAAAAAGGCGGACCCAAGGAGGAGCCATGCTGAACAGTTCCTGGAACATGAAAACTAGTTTGAAGAAAAGATTGAATATGTATAATTGTTTATGAATTTGTAATAGACTGATGTGTATGTAAAGGGGGGTTTCCGAAGTAGCAGGCGTGCTCTTGGCCGAGTGCCAAAAGCACCCAGCGCTGTAACCCTTGCTTTATTTTTGTCCTTTATTGTCCTTTATTAAACTTTACAATTCTAACAGGAGAGTGAACCTCGTTTTTCACAAGAAGGATGGGGCCTGAAGTCAGAAAAGGCTGGGAAATGTGTGGAACTTTCCAGGATCTAAAGTCCAAACCTTCTTTACATTCTTGTCTGGAGACATAATGAACACAACTCTCCATACCCTGCTGTAGTCCATCTCTCCAGTCCACTGCACAGGCTAAAATGTACAGTCCTTGCAAGCCCAGCTCCATGTCGGTTGTGCATATTAAACACCTTAAAGTGTTTAATAGAGAGATTAAAAAACATGGTGATGACATCTGCCAGTCAAGAGATAATCTAATCCAAAGGGTGAGAAAGATGAGTAAAGCAAAGGATCCATCTTAAAGTATTTGGAAGATCCTCACTAGTTCTTTGCATAACTATGTTCTAATTCACTTAACTGCAAGTTCTTGTAATAAAATTCCTCTTAACCTTTGCAACAGTTAATCAACTACAAGTTATTTTAATAACATTCAAACAGGGTGCCTGTATTTTCTAAAATACAGCAGTTTCTAAAGTTTTTGTTAGGGGCAGTTCAAAACTTTAACTTTCAAGCCTCAGTCTCTGAAGAGGCAATGGAGAAACATTCCTTGCATTTTGCTCATTCACTTACAAGCTATTATTAGCTTGTGAGTTCCTGCAGATACCCTGGTGAGTGTAGGCCTTGAGGAATGTGTTGAAAGAGGAGTAATGCCTTTGTGAATTAATTTTCTAAAAAGCAGCCATGAATATGGAAGCGAAAGCAGAGATATTTTTTAAAAGTGCATAAAACAGGCAATCAGGTTTTGGGAGAGTGGTGGAAAGCAGGGGCAGTTAAAAGTGGTGAAGGACAGAGTTGCAGCATTACAAAATATTGTGGAAGTGTCCAAGGTGTTATGTCAAACAGTGGAAAAGTTTTCTCTTCTGTCCAGTCAGCATTCTTCAAACATGGTTCCCTGACAGGAACTACAGCCACCTCTGCTGCTCAGCCTCCTGTACCAACTGTTCTGAAGAGGTTAATGGCAAGGGAAGCAGCTCTCGTGCTGCTGTTGGGGTAAGAACACTTGACCATTTGAGAGTGGCACTGAACACGTTTATTCAAAGAGGTTATCAGTCAGATACCATAGACTTCAGAAAGGCTTGTCCTGGTGACTGGTATTAGTAATACAGTGTCACAAGGCAGTGTCTGGAAATCTGAGCAATGAGCTTTTCAATTTAATGGTGTATGGAATATACCATATCAATTGGTATATGGAATATACCAATTCCATATTCTTAATGGAATAACTCTCAGTCACTATGGCACTGTATTTATATCATAAGGCTGCAGGAATTATTTTCAGGGTCTTTTTTCCTTCTTTCCTAACAAAGTCTCTGTGTGTGCACTCATTATGACTGTGTAGAAGAGCTTTGCAAACCACTCTGTTCCAAAGGGACTGGTGTGATGGAAATAACCTCCATCCTTCATTCCCTCGGCATAGGAACACTTGTGTGCTGAGTGTGGAAGTCCCAGCTGTGCATGGGTTGGAGCATCAAGACTCACTGAGCCATTCACCTCCGTACATTAGAGATCTTTCATGTGTCCATACGGAAATAGAAAGGCTCAGAAAAATGAGAACTTCAAGCTTTATCATCTGGTTGCAATTAATTTTGTGCAAACCTGAAAGGTCAAGCAGTGAAAACATCAGGAAGGGGAAAAATAACTTTCTGCTTAAGAAATCGGGGCCTCACCATTGCTAAATATAAATTGGCCTGGCTCCATTGACGTACATTTCTTACAGACACAAGAACTGGTGCTTCTTGCATTCCCCTCAGAAATCACATGTAAGATCTTACCACTGCAGTAAGCTCCAAACAACTGCAGAACATCTGAAGCTGAAAGAAGCCAGAGGTTAAAATGAAAGGCTTTTTGTTACACAGAAATTACTGTTTTCTTTGCTGAGGAAATGCCCACAGTTACCTGCTTGAACTTTATTCTCATATTGTTAATAACCACTAAGTAATTCTTTTTATGAAAGCCCTGGCTTTATATGATAGTCTAGATGTCTCCAGTAAAAGCAAAGACCATTTGCTGCTGCCTCAGAACTGCTCCTTGTGGAGAATCATTTGTGCCAGGCAAGTCAACAGAGATTGGACTCACATTTCTTCACTTAGAAAATGGTAGTATTTTCCTACTTCAGTGAATCTAGTGTCGACTGAAGGGCTTGTTCTAAGTATCGGCTAAAATTAGGAGTCATTCTGCTGCAGAAGAGGAAGTATTATCTTTGGTAATTCAGAGAGGTTGGATATTTGTCTGTTTCAGCTATGACCAAAGTAACGTTTTTTGATGAAGAACTAAGCAAAGATGACAGGAGTTGGAGTTAATCTTCTTGGCCTGTTAATCTTCTTGTCCTGGTAAACATTCCCTAGCCTGCAGTTTCTGTTAACTGGGTTTATGCAGAGGTAGCTTGACTGTGCTGGCCTGATGTGGGTCAGTGCAATGACCCTTTCCCTGGCTGATGTGAGGAATCAGGCATCCCTAAGTGGTGGGTGTAATCCCTCACCTTTGACCTCAGTTTGCTCTTTTTATATTTGTGTAATGGAGCCCTTTATATTTATTTTTACTAGGTAGATATAATACAGCTTTCTGGCTTTGCAAGCAAGAGGAGATTTTTATGACACAAAACTTCATTAATATTCAAGGACTGGGATGGATATCTGTGATAGCGGGAGAGTAGGATCTTTCCTCACAAAGATTTTTGTAGGGCTTAGAATACCTTCCTGAATCTACGGTCCTGAAATATCACTCTATAAAGGCAGTTTAATGTCTTTGGGACTCAGATGAACTTTGGAGCAATAGCTGCAGTTTTATATGAATGTGAAATACAACACAATGGGGCTACTGTTCTGAGCAGTGTGACAAATTCTACTGCAGTCAGACTGGAGTAAAAGTTTTTTTACAAAATGATTAATTAGGTCCATAATGTTGTAATTACAAGTGGAAAAAGCTTTCTATGAGGACTTCCTTTACTCACTTAATTGTAACACACTATCTAATTCATTGTTTCCAGAAGAACAAAAAGTATATGCTGGCTTTGACTTCAGTATTTATGTTGTAGCCAATATGCTTTATGCTAAAATCTGATAGATGCTGTTTGAGGTTAACAACCAGATACAAACCCTACACCAGAACCACCCCCTGAAAAAAAAAGCATGTGAATCAGATATTGTTGAGTCTAGATCCTTATTCTTCAGCCAATATCACAGAAATGCCCTGTTCATTTGACTTCCGAGGGGTGTGAAAGGACTCATGAAAAAATTCTGATATGCAAGTGCATGGTATCCATATTTATGGTGCAGACTCTGCAGGAAGATGGAGTCATCTGTATGTGTGGATACTGAATGCCCACCTGCTGCTAGTCAACATTTATTTTCTAAGCAACATCCCTATTTCTGGTTCCTTAAGCTCATTTTGTGTGTGTTTGGCAATGTAATCCTGTTTAGAATTTGCATATAGGTTCCTACCAATAGAGTTTAAATGGCTCAGTTTCCTCTCTGTTGCTCTTCAGTATTCAAAGGACTGTGTGTAGTGACTTCTTATTCAACTCTGATTTGAATGTAAGCCATGGGAACATGTCAGCAGGAATGCTGCCAGCCCTGCATTGAGTTACCTCTTTATGTCAGTGAGCAGCATCAAGAGATTGATTCTTTAGAGTTTTTTCTCATGGTCTGATGACACGATAGACAGCAACTTCTCGTGCACAGGTGCAGCTGGAATATGCCTAGAACAAGACATTTGGGGAAGAAAAGGCATCCCAGGGTACTAAATTACTGCGATTCACCATTGCTCTGGAAAAGGGAGAGAAAGGCTTGGCCCAGCTGTGTTTGTATGGTTTGGAGTTTAACATAACATTTATACTGCTTCAGTTTACAATAGACTCAGATGCCTCAGTGTTTTTCTACAGCTTCTCTGAGATCATGTTTGTGGTGGATATCTTGGCAGTAAACAGTTTTGGTCAATGATTCAAGGCAGAAGAAAAGTCAATCTGATGCTGTAGAAGGCATTTGCAAAAATACATTCCAGATTTTAATTTTTTTCACATTTAGAAAATATTGTTTCACTTCAGAAACAATGTAAGAAATGAAAGACAGTGTTTCTCCTAACTCATATGCTCCTGGTGTTCTAAGTTTTCAGCTAATATCAGTAGCAAATATAAATTAATAAGTATTAATAATAATAAACAGGCAGTATTCAGTGTAAACAGCTGCTGGAAGAGGGATGCAGTAGAGAAAACAATATTAGAACTTTAGCTGGGCTGGTGTAAGTTTCTTTGTAGCTAAAGAAAAGGTAAATCCAAATGTATTTGTCATTAAAATATTCTATTAAAATAGTAAGCATTGCTGTGGCCTCTGTCTAAACAGGGAATCTGGTGCAATGACTTGACTAGAGTGTTGGCAATAGTAAAGAAAGCCCATGTCTCAACTCCCCATGGTTCCAAGTCCAGCATCTGAAGGACTGAGCTGATTCCATTGTAAGCTTATTTCAAGGAACTTCATTTTTAGATATTTTTATTTGCAGTGGTAGGCAGAAACTTGTCTCTTGTTATAAAAAGCTATTTAAACCTTCTCCCTCTCCTCTCAATGCACTTGTAGTGGGACTCAGTGAAAGGCATTTTGCTGAAATCTGTTTTCTAAACAGCTTCAGTTCCAGTCTTATCCTTGTCTCCAGCCCACCCACCACTGCAGTGCGCTTGGCTCAGCTCTCAGTTGTTAATTTCTGCCTTAAGAAAGAGTTTTGTGATTAGGACCTTGGATGAGGATCCAAAAGATTATGTATAGTTAGTGGCATCCTCTGAAAAAAACTATTTAATCTGTTTTTTCAGCTGCCCACTTTTAAAAGAGGAATACAAATTAATGTATAATGTATGTAAAGCTCTCCACTTTTAGTGTTGTCTGGTCAAACTGTACATGTTTTGGGGAAGATTATTAACTGCATTCAGGTATTGGTTGTTTTAGCCTTTAAAAGAAGAATTGTGTAATACAATTCACTGGTCAGTTTTGGGCTGACATAGGACACAACCCTTAAACTCACTTGCAGTTTCCAAGCATTCATGCACAGAGCCTTTGTGAAGAAAACCCTCACTACATAGTGAGCCATATGTATAAACTGTTGAAATAATTTAAATGCATTTGGTTTCCAAGAGTGAATTTCATATGAACACAGACTAAATAGATATTCCTGCTGAGACCCAGCTGTGCTTTTTTATATGCACATAGCATTTTGGTGCATGATGGGGCTTAATTCTTGAGAGGTTTGGTTTCAGTATCACTGCATACCAAGAGATCAGACTCTGAAACTCAAGGTTTAGGTTGTGTATCTCTGGATATGCACATCCTCCCAGACCAGCTGTTGAGGAGCAGACCAGAGAAGCAGACAGCAAGGTGTTCCAAATGGCTGGGCTCGGGGAGCTGTGGTTGGCAGCGTGAGGCCCTGCTGGAGGTCAGTCACTAATGGTGTACCCCAGGGGTTGGTGTAGGATCAGTACTAACAGCTGCATTACTGACCTCAGTGATGGACCAGAGAGCACTCCCAGCAACTCTGCAGGAGATAACAAACCTGGGAGGAGTGGCTGATACACCAGACAGTTGGGCTGCTGCCCAGAGGCACCTGAACATGGTGGTGAATGGACCAACAGGAATCCCATTAAGATGAACAAAGGGAAGTCAAAGTTCTGCACCTGGAAGGAATAACCTTATATTCCAGTACACAAGGGGGCCAGTTGGCTGGAAAGCAGCTGCGCAGGAGAGGAGCTGGGCTACTATGGACAAAAGGGTACCCAGGAGCCAGCAATGGGCTCTGTAGCCGAGGCAGGCAACAGCTTTTAGAGCTGCATGAAGGTCATGACCAGCAGGTCGAGGGTGCTGATCCTTCCCCTCTGCTCAGCCCTGGGAGGCCACGACTGGACTGCTGTGTCCAGTTCTGGGTTCCCTGCAATGAGATAGACATGGACATACTGCCATGAGTTTAAGGAAGGGCAGCTAAGATCGTTAAAAGTTTGGAGCATCTGGCATTAGATAAGAGGCTGAGAGGGATGCAGTTTTTTAGAAAAGGGAAAACTCAAGGAGAACCTGATCAATGCATGTAAATACCTGATGGGATGAAGCCTATAACAAGAAGATAGCCAAAGGAAGAAGCACATGGAAAGATGGGACCAAATGGACTTACTGGGCTCTCCACAAAGAAGTGCCCACTGGCATTATAAACAATCATCTCACTAAGAAGAAAAGTCTTTCTCTAAAACCCATAAAAATTATTTTGAAATGCTTTTTCAGGAAGGCTGCAACACAGCATGATGTGGAATTAGTTGTACATATGCTGCAGAGAGGACAGTCAAACGAGTCAGATCAGAAAATTCCCACGTGAAGCTCTGTGACCCAAAACTGCTGTAATCTAGACCAGAGACCAAGCAGAATACCTGATTCACAAGGTCAGGAGTAGAGCATGGACAGTTTTGTTTGAGGGCACACCTTTGCTCAACATCGTCCCTCATGTGAAAACAATGATGAAATCAGATCCTCTGTGCTGCTTTTGGTGCTAAACCAGAAACAGCTGACTTCAGCACCTCAGTTGCTCTGCTGGTTTTGGGATTAATAGCAAACAATCACACAGAGTGCCTGCTAAAGCTTATCCCTAGAACATAAGTCCTGAAAATGAGAGTGAAAAGGTACTAAACAGACTGTCAGTTGCAGAAGAGCTTTTCACCCTCTTCCAGTCTGGCTGTAGCTCTTCTTCTACCAAACAAGCCAGAATGTTTCATTGCTGTCTTCTGAATTTTGTATTTTTAAGATATTTCCCACTATGTTTGTTGTTAAACATTCAGGAGAAAGCTGTAGGCTAGCTCCAAGAAGCCTGTTTGGTAGAGTCAATAAATTTCAGCAGAGGTAATTCTAGAAGTTCAGCATGCCAGGTCATCATAAACATTAAAGAATGATGTGCTCTTTTGGCTTTAAATACTTTTAAAACTGGAAATTAAATATACCAATTTTTTTTTTCACAGCAGGTGGTATGACAAATGTATTACTTGATGACTGCTGGAGGTAATCACAGGTAAGCAGTAAATTGCTGTGATACCCAGCTTCCAACTGAACCATGTGACTGGATATACATCATCTCCCAGGCCTTTGCAATTTGGTAAACAGAGTAAAATGAGTTAACTTAAACCACATAACCTGGCCTGTTTCATTACACATCTGCAGCAGTGTAAGAGCCCATCACACTGCCAGTTATTGTGTGTTATCTGATGAATTAAAATGGAGAAATTTGATCATTTGCAACTATCTATACATATGGATCACACATCAGTCCCACTGGTAGCCTGAAGTGAAAAGTTTGAGCAAGCCTAATTAATTTTCTAGTTCTTCTAGCTTAAAAAAGATTATATTTAGCTTATCACTCATCCAATCTGTTAATTCCTATCACAGATCTGCTGTTGCAGGGCCCTATCTAGGGCAAGACCTGGGCAGCTACAAAAAAACCCCAAAGAAAATCTATAAACTTGTCCTTGGATCTCAACCAAGCGAAGCTTAATTTCTGTCCTGATGCTTATTTCACATGATTTTATTTATCCTTTTATTTGTTTACCTACCAGAGGGTTGCATTTCAGTTCCCATTATTGACACACTTTTGCTCTACTTTCCATTAATCTTAGTTCCTTCATTAAGAACTGCATGTCCCAAGGATGATTGATTATTATAGTTTTTATTCTACCAAACTTTCTGTAAGTGCATATGTAGCCCATAGAGGCCTGAAGTCTCCTCTGCAGAGTCAGTTCTAAGTGCAATGGATGCATAGGACACAACACAGATACCTTGTGAGAGCCACGCAGCAGCTCGGGTATTTGCAGTGTTTCACACTCACAGTCCTGCTTGGGCAAAGCAATTTTGTACTAAAAGATGACTGGTGAAGCTGACACTGACATGCCAGAATTTGGAGAATCTTTGTAATGCACGTCTAATATTATCAGGCATGGCTTTCTACGTTAAACACTGAAGTACTTCATGAATCAGGGCAGCAAAAAATACAATTTAAAGTAAAGAATCCATCTTGTTTTCTAACAAGTCATTGCCACCATCCAACTGTATTAGCATGTAACAATACACATCTGTCATCCAGGCAGATAACATCATAAATCCAACATGATAAATAGGAATGCCACTGACAAAGCCAAAATGAGCTGAAGCCAATGAAGCTACATAGATTTATACCAAGTGTGATATCTGTAGTCTCCTCCAAGCAGTAATCCCTCTTAATTGACTGTAGTCTTGAGCGTTCTGCAAATCATGAGAGGGAAAGACAAAGGGAAGGGGAAGGCAGAGCTGTATTTGCTTTAAAGAGAAAGGCTTGATGACATGACACAGCACATAAGTGAGGGAGCCAGATTTCTCAGCATGTGTAATAGATTTCCATGAAAACTGATGTCTGCCAGAAAATTAAGCTGCTTCCATCCAAGAATACAGCATATTTAGCACCAGATATATAATAAAAAGCAAGTAAAGCCTTCTGGAAAAAAAGCTTTACTTCTCTGGCCCAGGCCTTTCCTTGGGGAAGGGGAGAAAACACAAAGATAAGAACAAAAGCAAAAAAGCTCAATGACATCAACAACGAAAACAAGACAAAGCTCTCCATGACCAATGTGAAAAGAAAGATGGCACATACCACAGATCAAACAGGTTTTCCTCCACCTGTTTGTCAACAAGTTCCCTTACAAGTTCCCAAGCACATGGCCTTGTTCATGGAACAATAAGTGGAAAGCAGAGGAGCAGCAAAGCCCTCCTAAGCAACATGCCTGTGGCTAGCCCTGCACTTCCTCGTATCCCTTTCCACCATTAGGAAGCAGAGAGCGGGTAATCCTGTGGGAATGTGACCCATGCCTGTCAGTGGTGAATAAAACCAAAGTTGCTTTAGGAAGCGTTCTGAACTTAGCAGTTGCTGAGATGGTAAAGGAGAAAGGGCTTCTGTGCAACAAAAAAAATGGAGAAAGTCAAAATGACAATCCGAACAGAAGTACTGAGTTATGGAAAATATTCCAGCTTGCAGTAAAGCAAGTTGCAAATGCATTCATAGCTAAGGACAGGAGTTTGGCATTACATAATCTTTTAACTTGAAACCACAATCAGTAATAGAATAGATATGAAAACCTTAAAAGTCATTGGAAATTTTATTCTCTCTGCAGTATTCCCAAATGATGTATGTCATCCAGAAATATTGCCTGCTTCTTTTGTCCATGCCCATGGCAGGGGATGATCTCTAAGGTCCTTTCTAAACCAAACCATTATGTGATTCTGGGACTCCTAGGTGCCTCATGGCCGTGCTCTTTGCTCTCTCTCTGCCTGTGCTCACCCCTCACTCAGCACTCATTCACCAGAATCACAGAATTAACAAGATTGGGAAAGACCTTTGAGATCATCAATTCCAACCTATGACCTAACACCACCTTGTCCACCAGACCGTGGCACTGAGTGCTGCATCCAGTCTTTTCTTAAACACCTCCAGGGATAGTGCCTCCACCACCTCCCTGGACAGCCCAATCACCCTTTCTGTGAAGAACCTCTTCCTAACATCCAGCCTAAACCTCCCCTCATGCAGCTTAAGACTCTGTCTTCTTGTCCTGTCACTGTTTGCCTGGGAGAAGAGTCCGACCCCCACCTGGCTTCAGCCTCCTTTCGGGGAGTTGTAGAGAGTGATAAGGTCTGCCCTGAGCCTCCTCTTCTCCAGGCTGAGCCCCCCCAGCTCCCTCTGCTGCTCCTCATAGGGCTTATGTTCTAGACCCTTCACCAGTCTT
>VZTI01001629.1:96971-109463 GCA_013397865.1 Struthidea cinerea | reverse complement strand
GCTGTCGACCAGTACCCCCAGGTCCCTTTCTGCCTGGGCACTGTCCAGCCACTCTGTCCCCAGCCTACAGCGTTGCAGGGGGTTGTTGTGGCAAAAGTGCAGGACCCGGCACTTGGACTTGATAAACCTCATATCACTGGATTTGGCCCGTCTATCCAGCCTGTCCAGGTCCCTCTGCAGATCCCTCCTACCCTCCAGGAGATTGACACTGGCCCCCAACTCAGTGTCATCTGTAAATTTGCTAATGGTGGTCTCAATCCCCTCATCCAGATCATCAATAAAGATGTTAAACAGAACTGGCCCCAGCACTGATCCCTGGGGGATGCCACTGGTGTCTGGCTGCCAGCTGGATGTGGTACCATTCACCACCACTCTCCGGGCCTGGCCATCCAGCCAGTTCTGAACCCAACAAAGAGTGCTCCTGTCCAAACCATGGGCTGCCAGCTTTTCCAGGAGTGTGCCGTGGGAGACAGTGTCAAAGTCTCTGTTGAAGTCCAGGTAGACAACATCCACAGCATTCCCTGCATCCACAGGCAGGTCACCTGGTCATAAAAGGAGATCAGGTTGAGCAGGCAGGACCTGCCCCTGCTAAATCCACGCTGGCTGGGTCTGATCCCTCAGCCATCCTGTAGGTGCTGTGTGACTGCACTCAAGATGACCTGTCCCATAATCTTGCCAGGCACCGCACTCAGGCTTACAGGCCCATAGTTTCCTGGATCCTCCTTTTGGCCCTTTTTATGGATGGACATCACACTGACCAGCTTTCAGTCATCTGGCACCTCCCCAGTGAGCCAGGACTGATGGTAAATGATGGAGAGTGACTTGGCAAGCTCTTCCACCATCTCCCTCATCACCCTAGTGTGTCCATCTTTCCTGGACCCCTTTGTTTTTAAGGGGTGTCTCTCAAGGTACTCTCTGAATCAGTCTCTTGAATAGGCCGAAGTCCGCCCCCGGGAAGTCCAGTGTGAAAGTTTTGTTGATGCCGCTCCTTGTTTCACTGAATATTGAGAACTCCATTATTTTATGGTCACTCTACCCCAGACAGTCTCCAACCACCACATGTCCCAGCAGCCCTTCTCTGTTTGTAAACAGCAGGTCCAGCAGAGCCCCACCCCTGGCAGGCTTGCTCACCAGCTGTGACAAGAAGTTGTCCTCCGTACACTCCAAGAACCTCCTGGACTGCCTCTTCTCCACTGCGTTGAGTTCCCAGCAGATGTCTGGCAGGTTAAAGTCTTCTACAAGAACAAGGGCTGGTGATCTTGAAACATCCTCCAGCTGCTTATAGAAAAATTCATCCACCTCTTCATCCTGGCTGGGTGGTCTATGACAGACTCTTACCAGGATGTCAGCCTCGTTGGCCTTCCCCAGTTCTTACCCATAGGCACTCGACCTTATTGTCATTAATCTCAAGTTCTAGAGCATCAAGAGCCTCCCTAATATAAAGAGCCTCCCCTCCACCTCTTCTCCCTCTCCTGTCTCTTCTGAAGAGCTTGTAGCCATCCAGTGCAGTGCTCCAGCTATGCGAGTCATCCCACCATGCTTCCGTGATGACAACTACGTCATAGCTGTGCTGTTGTACCACGGCTTCCAGCTCCTCTTGTTTGTTACCCATGCTGCGTGCATTAGTATACATGCACTTCAACTGGGCTGCTGATTTCACTCCTGACTCGGGCTTACCACCCTTGGGCTCATCTCTGGAGTGCCTGGTTTCATCCCCTTTCCCCTTCAAACCTAGTTTAAAGCCCTCTGTGAATGAACCCTGCCAACTCATGGGCTAGAATCCTTTTGCCCTTGTTAAATAGATGGAGTCCATCTAACTCTTGTGGGCCTGGTGCTGCAAAAGTTGCCCCATGATCAAAAAAAACCCCACAATTCTGCTGTTGGCACCAGCCCTTAAGCCATTCATTAATAATGTGGGTTTTCTTGTTCCTTTCATAATTCATCTCTGCTACTGAAGGGACTGAGAACAGAACACCACCTGCACTTCTGTCCCATCAACGAATTGACCCAGAGCCTTGAAGTCCTTTTGAATTACACTGGTGTCCTTCTTGTCAGCCTCATCACTACCAGCCTGGACAACCAGCAGTGGGTAATAATTAGAGGGCTGAATTAGTTCAGGGAGTCTCCTGATGGTATCCCATACCTGGGCCCCAGGGAGGCAGAGATTTCCCTGTGGGATGGGTCCAGTCAACAAAGGTCTCCTTTGTTAAGGGAGACACCAACTACCCTTCCTTTCTGCTTAATACTTGAAGTTGTGATCCATCTAACAGATGAAGTGCACCTGGGAGACTCTCCAGACAGATTTTTTCTTTGGTTTCATCTGCCTGACTTTCTGGGTCCAGGGCCTCATACCTATTCTCTAAGGGCACCTGGGAAGGTGATGGGGGTCAGGAGGGAATTTTATTACCTCCTCAGGTAGGGATCCGTTTTCATTTCCCATCATCTACTAGGTCTCCTTCTGCTGAGCTTCTCTCAGAGTTGGAAGGGTGTAACTCCACCAGTTTCTTTCTGTTTTGCTCTCCCTAATTCCTTAGCCTATCCACTTCTTCCTTAAGCTCTGCCACTGGACAGAGCAGATCATTCACCCGCTCACACTGCACGCAGGTGTCTTTTGCACTGTCCTCTGGTACTAACATCAGGCTCAGACTCTCCCTGCAGCCGGGGGCCTGGACACCTGCGTCCTTGTGAGGGGTTCTGTTTGGGTTAGCCCACTCTTGCTGGCAGCAGCAGCAATGGCTTTTTGTCATTTGTAAACCATTGCTGGAAAAAGCCAAAAACACCCTACAACCACCCAAAAGACCCCAGCCACCTTACACACAACCCACCACCAGGAGGGTGGCTGCACCCTTCCTGCTCATCCTGTCTGGGTGAACTGCCCCGCGAACCGCCGTGCCACATCCTCACTGCCACACCACTTCCTCACTGCCGGGCCACGCCCTCACTGCTGGGCCATGCCCCCACTGCCGGGCCACGCCCTCACTGCCGGGCCACACCCTCACTACTGAGCCACACCCTCACTGCCGGGCCACGCCCCCACTGCCGGGCCATGCCCTCACTGCCAGGCCACGCCCTCACTGCCGCACCACACCCTCACTGCGGCACCACACCCTCACTGCCGTACCACACCCTCACTGCCACGCCACACCCTCACTACTGGGCCACACCCTCACTGCTGGGCCATGCCCTCAGTGCCAGGCCACGCCCTCACTGCCGGGCCACACCCTCACTACTGAGCCACATCCTCACTGCCGCACCACACCCTCNCCCTCCCTGCCGGGCCACCCCCTCACTACTGAGCCACCCCCTCACTGCCGGGCCACGCCCCCACTGCCGGGCCATGCCCTCACTGCCAGGCCACGCCCTCACTGCCGCACCACACCCTCACTGCGGCACCACACCCTCACTGCCGTACCACACCCTCACTGCCACGCCACACCCTCACTACTGGGCCACACCCTCACTGCTGGGCCATGCCCTCAGTGCCAGGCCACGCCCTCACTGCCGGGCCACACCCTCACTACTGAGCCACATCCTCACTGCCGCACCACACCCTCACTACTGGGCCACACCCTCATGCCCTGGCACCTGCCCTGCCATGCTCTCACTGCTGTGTCACATCCTCGCTGCCACACCATGCCCCTCTTCGTTGCTCTCCGGGGTCGCTCATGCTTCCTTGAGCCTCTTTATATCGCCTGCAAATTTCTGGCTGGCACTGCAAATCTGAGACACTGCTGTGTCAAAAGTGGCGTGGCAGGAGGGCTCTGGAAGTAGGGCAAGGACAGCGTCAAAGCTTCTTTTCAAGTCATCAGCTTTGAGATAGGATTACTTTTAAATAGAATAATTTGTGAAACAGATTTTTAAAAAAGGGGTTCTGGACAAACATCTAGGGCTAAGTGGGTTAAAAGCTCACTGATGTCAGCCTATAGTACAAATGGTGATGGTGACAGGAGGGAATGGGTTACAAAGGCAGGATAAAGAACTACTGGCTACAAATGATGTTCTAATGAATTTGTAAGAACAGGGAATTAAAACTATGTTGCTATTGCTTGAGGAATGATACTACACAATTTTTAATAGAATTAATTGCTGGTATGAGTAAGTGCTTTATGTGTGCTATTTACCATTTCATTGATCCAGACCCCAAACCACACTTGATCTTACCAAAAACTAAACTACAGTCAACTTTGACCAGTTTTTTTGAGCAAAAGCTAAGGAATGGAGGTGTATGTTTTGCTGTCCATCCTATAGCAGGGGCTTTCTTTGCACCACAGAATACGCATTAAAACATATTCAAAGTAATACTATATCCTAAGAGAGTATGCAATAACATAAATTGTTATTTCAACATTGAAATAATTTCCTGGAATAATGCTATACTAATTATTGATTACATTACAGATCACGATTTAATGTCAGAACAAAGTGTTTGGCAATGTTGCTCTAATGAGTTGCATTATATTATCTGTAAACAGAAATAAACTGGTTCTGAGTCTCTATAATTTTTTTCTGCAGTCTAGTTTTGTGTGTATCTTAGTTGGCCTAGCTCCCCTTACAGTTGCCCAAGGAATCTTGCATTGCGTGTGTCTGTGACACTGTAGGGATGTTGGTCACTGACACTGCTGCAGGCGGGTACCCTGCTCTGGTCCAGTGTAATACCGTTCCTCCCGGGCTCCGTGGGGTCCCGCATGCTCTCACAGAAGCCTGGGCAGGTTCAGTATTAAGTCAGTAGCAAAGAGTCAGGAAGGGTATTTGCTTGCATTTCGGCAGGAGAGTTCATTGCACCTTCACTGTCGAAGGTTCAGGGGCAAATACGAGAACAATGGCTAACTTTCGGATTTTCCCAGGGCCGGGGAAAAGGCGGGATCAGGGAGCGGGGACCAATGGGAGAGTCCCGGGAGAGTGACAAAAGGCCAAGGCCAGCAGCCAACCGGGGAATTCAGGCTGGAATAGGTTAACTTAACAGAACCTTCCACCCTGGGAAAAGCCTTTTGGTCTCCCCAGCATAAAAGTATGTTCACTAGCCACCACAGCAGTGATCTGAGCAGCAGTCTGAAAGTCAGGATTTGGGGAGAAGCTCCTTGACATTGGTTGGCTGATAAGTAATATAGTTTCAAGACAGTCTCTGCTTGCACTCTCTTCAGTGTAAGGGTGAATTCAACATTGCCAGGAATATAAACATACATTCCGTGAAGCTGTATATCAGAATTTGACCTTTTGCTTCCACATCTCACTCTGCTGGGAAATGGCCCTAGTTTGATACTCTTATGTCTTATAGGCATCCAGGAATCTAAAACTAATGAAGTACTTCATGTTGGAATTTATGTTGTAACTGCAGAATAGACTAGTGTCTCCCAGGAAAAATCACATACTTTTTTTCCAAAGTATTTTCTTTGATTGAAGAGGTGACAACTGATCCAAATCCTGCTAAAATGAAGTCCTGCATGTTTACAGAGATTAGAGTCTAAAAGGATCTGAAAGAAATGTACTATAAAATGCAAACTGTAATTCATCTTAGTAACATTATGAAAAGCCTCATCTAGAGGAAAAATTGTCTGAAGAAGGATAGAGTTTTGGTTTTGTACAGCACGTAGGCCACACTGTCCCTTTTTAAAGCATTTTTTCACCCAGTGAAATATTTATGAGCAAAGTTAACATCTCCATTAACATTTACTACTCTTTTTCCCCTCTTGCAGCAAAATACTAGATAATGGATTAATTGATAGTTTGATGGCTGAAGGCACTTGGTTAGTGATAGCAATCTCTCATCTACATACAGCATTTTCTCATCCAGCTGGAACTGGGCAGTAAAGCCAGCTTTCTTTACAAGCCGGTTCAGAGCATTTGAAAGTGGTCATGGTTATAGTGATTTAAAGAGAATGGTTTCTGTCAGTCCTAATTTACGAGCATATTTGCTTATTTGCTGATAATTCAACCTGACCTGCAAGAACAGAGTTCTGCTACCAGAGTTCTGCATAGTTCCTTTCAGTCTTCCACCTTTTTGACTGAGACCTAAAGTAATTGAAATCTGGGCCTCTAAACCTATATTTACACAATTTTAATGAAATACAGTAATTATATTTGTAGCATAAGTTAAACGGGTAAAAAATTTGCCTCACATGTAAGGCTTTGTTACATAAGCCAGAGATTTTTTAATCTGCCTTTACTATAATTCTGTTTGGACATTGAATGGTAGTCAGATGAGCCTTGAATTATAGGATGCAAGTCTTTCTGGAATGAAATAGTGTTTATGACATAGACGTATGGCACAGAACACAAATACCCTCTAAGTAACATGGAGGAAAAAACACATATTGAATAAAATAAACCACACATCTCCATTCTGTATATCTTAGGTTGCTGCAATTAGTATTTCTCTTTTTGTTATATTCCATCTGGTCGTAGCAATCCCATGAGAGATGCTGTCCTCATTATACAAGTCTCTATGCAAGCACTGAAGAATACTCTCCACCCTGAAAAGCTTGCAGCATAAATGTGTGAGAAAGGAGAGAGACATGCACAGAGTGTATTTGCTGCCAACAAGAACATAATTTTTTGTAATGCTTTTGTTCCAGTAGTGACATTACCTGAAAAGCCCTGGATGTCACAAAGTGAGAGTTGTTTTCAAATGATTCCTTAGATATATAGTTTGCTTTATGTATCAGTTTCTGAACAGTTTGATCTATGATCCTCCTTCCCCGTGGTACTATGGTCTATGTCTCTGGGGGAACTCTGCAGGCAGCATGCAGTCCAACTCCATGCCTGTCCTTCCATGCAGTCCAACTCCATAAGGACCCACAGGAAGATAAGGTATTTTCTCCTTTTCCACAGAACTACTTTCACCATCCATGGTGACTATGTAGTCACACGTAATATTAAAGCGGTACTTGTGGAAACAAAGCACTTGTGACTTCTTAGTACTCCTTACAGAGTTTTAAGCATAATACATTTAAGAGATGTGGAGCAAGAACATGGAAGGGAGTTGTTTTCAGATAACAAATATCTGGTTAAGAACTGGGAAATGGAGCACTAAAAAACATAAATCAGAAGATACTGACAAACCAGGGTTAGGTCAGCATTGCCTGATCTCTGTACTTAACCATCCTATAATTCTGTCCCTAAGTGTAACCCTGAGAAAACACTATATTACTAATTGATAGTCTGCTGTAACTGCTATTGTATCTGTCCAGCAGTTTGTACAACATGATTTATTTCCACTGAAGTCAATGACGTCTTTCCATGTCTGTTTGGTTAGGCCTATGTGAATATCTTTCAAGACACCCTATCAGGAGAAAAAGTTATTGTGCTTATTCAGGATCAAAGAGAAGAGAGACATGCAGCACACACATACTCACCAGGTCAGGAAGCTGAAACCAAAAATTCTTTACTGGCATTATGAGCACTTTTTGAGCAGGATGTCCACAACATTAACAGCACCAGCAATTCTAGAAAGGGAGGAGTAAAAAATTATCTAGTGGAGAAGAAATATAAAGAACATTGTTACTATCCAAGAACGAACCTATTTTCCTTTGGCAAATCTAGCACGAGATGCCAACCGGCCCTGTATTTGCACTATTAACTTGCCATGCTGTTGCCGAGTCCAGGATAAAGGAAGCTGAAATTTTACAGTGGGGTTAGGAATGGGTGGCTAAATAAACACTGTACAGATTTACATCTGCAAAGGAGTCTTTGGTACACAGTTTCCAGTATCACTAACCATAAGAGTCCAGCTGGTGGCATGCTCAGTCCACAGACAGTATTGTCTACAAGTCCCAGGGCCAGGAGTCCAAGGCTGAGAAGTGCTGATCCCATTTTACTTCTGTAGAGCTGGAGCAGAGTAGGTTGATGTCCTAGGTTACAGTGTGAGATGTAACCAAAAGCATGTATTCTGTTATCATCTTCACAAGCTGTTAAAGCAGGTGGGGCAGTGTTCGTTATCTCCTACCATGACTCATCCCTGATAACTCCCTCTGGGAGCTATTTCTGTTTAATGGGCAACCAAGGACCCACTGCATGACTCATAGAATTACATCATCCCATTGTGAGATGCTCCGCCCAGGGGGAGGAGCCAAGCATTCCCACCTGGATATAGTCTGGGGTTTGGAACAGCATGAGCAGTCCTTACCTATGGGACTCCCAGAGGATAAGAGCTACACCACTGGACCTTTAGATGAAGACCACACCCTTTTCTACAGGATCACCGCTTCAACAGGACCACTTCATCTGGACTGCTACCACCACCCTGACTAACAGGGTGTCAGACTGTATCCTGACTCTGCCAGTGTTCTTGTACTATTGCATTTATTTTAATTGTCCTATTAAATTATGATTCTGACTTGTGATCTCCCACTGGTTTGTTTTCAAACTAGTACAGTTGTCCAATGTGTAGGAGGACTGACCAGGAAGAAGGAAGCTGGCACAGAAATTGAACACCTCTCTCTCATACTTTATCAGTTGTGCTGACAGCTCAGTGAGGGTAACACACCAGAATATATCTTTCTGCCTCAGATGAGTGGCTCGTATGCTGCTGAAGCCCCAGAGGGGCTCCAAAACGCTCACAAGTTATTTGGATGAGGGGTGACAACTTGCCTCTGTAGAAGACAGTAACTTCTGCAGAGTAGGAAACTCAAGAGGAATGAAGAGCTCACAGCCACTATCTTGCACGGGTATGGTTTTAAGATGTTGCAGGTACCTGGGCCAAGATCTGCAGTGACTACATTGTGACATCTGAAGTCAGCCACGTGCCAAGTTTGGTATTGGGGCCTGAAGTTCTGCAGCACTTTACTGAAAAGGTGGCACTCTTTCCTGGTTTAAATATGCATGACTGGAGAGGATGCAAGACAGGTGAGAGCTGATACTCGGAGCAGATTGTTCTGTGAGGGCTGTCAGGTCTGTGAGGACAATGAGGGTTGTGGAGTGTGTGAGAGCTATGGCATCTCTGAGGGCTATGGGATCTGTGAGTGCTGTGTGGGCTATATGGGTGCAGGGGACTATGAGGTCTGCAAGGGGTCTGGGAGGGCTGTGAGGACTGTGGAGGCTGTGATGATCCCATAGCCCCTCACAGCCTGCCTTCAACAGCAGATTCCAGAGGGACTGAGAGGAACCAATCTGATTTTGATTTATGCCTCAACATATGTTATACATGAGGTGAAAAATTACTCCAGGGGCTGTCCACGTGCTGGGAACCCTGTCCCTGGGGAGACTTCCCCTGGCAGCTAATTAGGGCAGAGAAAACTTCCACGATCGGGCTGCGGGCCACCCCCCCCCACTGGCCGGTGGGACAGATGCCTGGATGCCCGGGGAAAAACGCCCGGGAAATCAGGCTGTGGGAGGAGCTTTAGCACATAGAAGCAGTTAACTGAGACACAACATGAGCCATTCTGCTTTGGGTTTCTCGGAGGGATCAGGGGCTCGCTCGAAGGGTCAGCTTGGCCGTCCTCCCCCCACCTTTTACTCTCTGTGGTCTTGTTTCCCTGTCTGTACCTGTTCTGCCCTGCTTTGCCCCTTCCCTGAGGCACTTCACACGACGACCTGGTGCTCCGCGGTTTCCCCGACGGAGCAGATGCTGCCTGCACCCAGCTGTGGCCATCGCCACGGCCGCGTTACCCGCGGCAGCCAGCCCGGCGCTCCAGCCTGCCGCAGTGCCAGCCCGCAGCATCCAGGGCCGAAACGCCAGCCCGCAGCCACCAGGGCCGAAACGCCAGCCCGCAGTGCCAGCCCGCAGCCACCAGTGCCGAAACACCAGCCCACAGCCAGCCCGCAGCCACCAGGGCCGAAGCGCTAGCCCACAGCCAGCCCGCAGCCACCAGGGCCGAAGCGCTAGCCCACAGCCAGCCCGCTGTCATTCGCTGCCGCCGGAGACGCGCTGCCGCTGCTGCTCGGAGGTCCCGCCCGGCCGCTCACAAGGGCCGCGCTCACAGATCCGGCCCGCAGCCGCTGCGCCCCGACCCTGGGGCCTGCAGCTGCCCCAGGAGTGCGCCCGTGGCCACGGTAGTCTGTTCTCCGCCGATGGAAGGGACACGCGGCCTGCGGCTGTTCGGAAATCGCGCCCAGCCCGCCATGGGAGCCACACAGGCCCAAGCGTGGCTCGTAGCATGCACGCTCCATCTGCTGAGCTGACGCCGACAGAGCGTCTGGGATTCTTGCGGTAACGCTGTCCCTGTCTTCTATCTCCATCTCTCTTTTTCCTTCCCTGCTCTCTTTTCTATCCCCCTTCGGTAAGAACATTTACCCTTCTTTATCAATAAACAGTTCTCAGATATAATATTGCCGTGTTTGCGCTTCATTTTCGTCCGAGAAATCTATCAAAAAGAATCCTCCGCGCCTCCCCCTTTTACAGCAGGGCAGGGCAGGGACTTCCGCCCCTCACCTCTGCTTGCCCAGCAGGAGCAAGAGGAGTTGCAGCTCACAGAGGCTGTGGGCATCCCACAGCTCACTGCTTTTTCTAGTCTCACGTGCTTTCACAGCAGAGGAATTTGCCCTGTTTCTGACTCCAGACGTCATGTCAGGGCACAGCATCGGCCAGCAGCTCCCTCAGGCCAGAAGCCAAGGAGGTGCCACAGCCAGGCAGGGGCCACCTCACAGCCCCAGGCAAGAGAGGCAGGGGTGAGTACAGGGGGAGCACAGGGTCGAGATGATGAAGCAGGTCCACCAACAAGAAAAGAAAACAATCCACTGGTCAGGATCTGGTCTGATAATGGCAACCAGAGTCAGACAGACTCCAGTGATCACCAGGCAGTTCCACAGTTATACAACAGGCGTGTGTTCAAGCCAGAAATTCAACTCACAGGTCCAAATCAACAGGATCCATTTCTAGACGAGGGCCTGGAACATGTTCAGCTTCAAAAAAATGTCTGGAAGGTAAGAACTTAGGTGTCTTTGAGGCACACCAAGGACATCCTGTGTTGAAGGATCATAGAATCTGCTGAGTTTGAAGGGACTCACACAACTCCTGGCCCTGCACAGGGCAGCCCAAGGCTCCCACCATGACAGGTGCATTCCAGTGATGTTGGGTAGGCAGTGTCAGGAAAAATGTAATAGTTCTGTCATTTCATTTGCACATAACAATTTCTTGTGCAGCAGCACCTAAGTCCTGCTGAAGCAGTGTAAGTGAAAGTAGCGGAAAACTGTCAATTATGACAAGGAATGTACACTGCTGATAAAATTGCAGGTGATACTAGACCTGGAAAAAATATGTATAGTGATAGAGCAAGGCAAGTACAGCAACACACAAGTTGACCTTGCGAGTAGTAAAATGCACAGTCAGCTGTAAATATTACCCATCTAAACAAGGGAGACAAACCTTGTCTGAGGGCAGGAAAACTGGGATCTCAAGTTCAGTCCTTGAAGAAGGAAAAAACTGCTATTGGGATATTGAGATAAAAATAATTCACATCGCGTTTGTGAGTGGAAATTGGAAGATATTTTTACTAAAATATTTCCACAACATGATGATTACTGGAAGTAATGTTGGCATAAAATTCCATAAATTTATTATGACAAAGATTTGAATTTGTCCAAAAGTAGTGCATGAAGAGAGAACTTGGTTATAGTGTGTGAGAGCCTCAGCAGGAAGAAAAGGCCAGGTACTCTAATCTCTTACTTTCATCTATGAGAAAGACAGGAAGAAGCGAGGAAGGAAAATGAAGTCTGGCAAAAGCAAAGACAGAAAAAGCCTTGTCCGTGAAAAACTGAGAGTAACTCTTAAAATATATACATAAACTATCTGAACAGTCCATGACAAATGATGCACTAAGGAGTCATTGGTGGATCTAAATCATATTGGTTAACTGAAAAGCAAAATCTAGAAGTTACATGGATAATGCACAAGTGGTTCAAAAACCACGTTCCATGACATGTAGGCACAAGACCGAATCATTTAATCCTTCCTTTTGGATTTGAATTACACGTTGTATGGTGTAGAATCTTCTGATGGTTTGGATGGTCGGGATGGCTAGAGACGAGAGATCTCTGAAGAGAGGTCTTTGAGCATGAGATTTCTTGTGAAGGATGTCATTGCAGGGGCCCTGCTCGCAGCTGCCAGCCGCAGCTCGAAGCAGGGCAGGAAAGCAAGAGAGAGCAAGAGGCGCACACGTGTCGTGGGGTGACTTTATAATGTGTATCCCCTATCGCTACCCTATGCCCACCAATCTTTTCTGTGTCTTTAAACTGAGCCTGAGAAGGACAGAAAACAAAAAACGTTTCAAAGCAGTTGTTTCAAGGACACGGAGATACACTCCTCGGCTTCAGCGGTATCCTTGGTTTTTTTTTCTTCCCACAGTCAACTTTTTTTTGGGCATTTCTTTTTCCAGCGAGAGACGGAGAGTTGAACCTTGTTTTCCTAGGATTTTGGGGTTTTTTTTTGTTCTTTTCTTCTCTTCTGGACTGTTTCAACAACATCTGAACACATCAGGAGAATTTTCCCAGAGGCCCGGGGGGGGTGGCCCCTCGCCGACCCAGCTCCAAGGAGGAGAGAGACCGCACCTACAGAAGACC
>VZTI01001629.1:32693-90503 GCA_013397865.1 Struthidea cinerea | reverse complement strand
GAGTGTTTTTTTTCCCTTTTTGGGTTTTTTTTTTTTTTTTTTTTTTTTTTGTTTCAGCGAGACTGCAGTTAGCAGTTTTGAGCTGTCTTAGGGCGAATTGCACAGGTGCCTGCCTGCTGCCGCAGGCGGCCCCGCTCCAGAGAGCCAGCTCAGGTCGATTGACCCCCTGCTCCAGGAGAGAAGACTGGGGAAGCAGAGGTTCTCCTTTCCCGGCAGTTTTCCCTGAAGGCCGGAGCTCCGCTTCGAAGGTGGTTGTTTTGGGTTTGCAACTGTAGCCACACATAATGACTGAATTTTGCACTGAGAAACTGTTTCAAAGTGAACTTTGCAAACTCTGCCGACAGCCAGAACAAAAAGCGAGCGAGCTGCTGGGGCCAGGCCACCCTGTGGCAGTGCCCACGGACCGGCCCTTTCCCCCCGCCCCACAGCCGGCTGCAGAGCCCGGCAGCGGCAGCAGCGGCAGCAGCAGCAGAGCCCGCGAACGGCAGGAGGAAGCGGCCGCAGCAGCGCGGACCCCGCACAGGCCGGCGAGTTTCCATCTGCCTCCGGAACCTCCTGCCTTGCTGGTAGGGGTTGCCACCATCTCGCCTCTTTGTTCCCGTGGGGCTGGTGAGATTTGGCAATTTTATGCCTACCAGTTATTTACTGTTATTTTTTACCTGATGCTGTCACGCTTGTTAGTAAACTGTTATTTTTTCATTTATGTCTGCTCGTATTTCATTCCTTATTGGTGGAAAAGGGTTGGTGGAAATCATGGGGAGGTTACCGATTTCAGAGTGCCCACCTCTTTAAAATGGCTCAAACCAAGACAGGTTTCTATGCTTCAAGTAGAACGTTAAGGTAGGAGCTGGGCTTTTGTTCTAGGACCTTTTGTATGGGATCAGCTCCTGGATGCATAAATGTTTGAAACCTGGATTTGTGAGATCAAAAGCCATAACGTTTCATGTAGCTTTAAAAGGAAGGTGCATAGCCTCAGGGTGTGTTGTGTAGTTGAAAGGCTTCAAGGAGAAGGGCTAAGCCAGCAAATGGTTTTGTCCTGGCTTTTTTTTTTTTTTTGCGAAAGTATATCAGGCTCTTCGGACATTGCGAGGCTGCCGGTACGCGATGGTACTTAAGCCTGAGAAGCAGTGTGCAGGGCACCATAGTGTGACTGCAGTTTACATGCTGAAAAGACAAGAGGACTGTCACATGATTGTGGTACAAATACAAGTTTCCAAATACAGGAGGCAAGGTAAGAGGAAGATTTTTGTCCTGGGGCACATACCCCCAGTGATTCAGGTGCAGATGAGACATGGCCGAGGGGAAGACAAGACCAGCAAGCCTCCTCTGTCCTGGCCACTTTCATCTGGGAGCAATCCTTGGATGTATTGAATTTTGGAGGTGGAATGCAAATTTAGGCCATTGGCTCCTGGACCAGAATGAGAGTTCTTTTTGATAGGAAGGAAAGCATGTAGGCCCAGTGTTACAACTGCAGATGAGAGGCAGCCTGGGGGAAGTCAAAGCCATCCAGACCCATTTGTCCTGGTATGTTTTGTCAGGGAGCAGTTCTTGGATATATTAAATTTTAGAGGTCCAATCTGGACATCAGCCATCGGCTTTTGGATGTAAAAGACAGCTCTTTTCCATAGGAAGGAAAGTACGTAGCCCCAGTGTTTCTGGTGCAGATGTGAGGTGGCCCACAGGAGGTCAAGGCCAGCCAGACTTGTTTGTCCTGGATGCTTTTGCCTGGGAGCAGCCTTGGATGTATTGAATTTTGGAGGTAGATTCTAAATTTCCTCCATGGGCTGCTGGAAAAGAGTGACAGTTCCATAGGAGGGAAAGCACGTAGCCCCAGTGTTTCAGGTGCAGATGTCTCCACAGGGAGGAAAGCCTTCCACCCCAGAGTCTTGGGGGCTGCAGGGAGGCAGCCCCTGGGAGGCCAAGGCCAGCCAGAGCCGTCAGTCCTGGCAGCTTTCATCTGAGAGCAATCCTCGGACATCTGCAATTTTAGGAGGCAGAATCCCACTTTTGAGCAGGGGCTCCTGGCTGCAAAGGACGGCTCTCTTTCACAGGAAGGAAAGCCCAGCACCTCAGTGTCTCAAGGGCAGCTGAGAGGCTGCCCCCTAAGAGGATGTGGCCAGCCAGACCTGTCAGTCCTGGCAGCTTTTGCCTGGGAGCAATGGAAAATGGGGATTCTCCATGAATCGATACCCCTAACAGCAAGGAAAAGGCAGGTTTTCCTTTAATCAATATGCTTAAAATTGCAGGTGAAGGGGAATCTTCCCCAGTTTAAATACAGTCAATAATGGAAAAGTAGTTTTTTCCCTTAATCTAACCCAATTTTCTCCTCGCAACTCCCCTTTTTCTGGGGACACTGGCGAGGAACTGGGGGCACTTGGTAGAGAATGGGGGTACTGGGGAGGGACTGACAAGAAGAAATGGAAAGGGGAAAGGAGAAAAATCTCCCCTGTGACCCCACACACCGCTCCACCTGCCCTTTGTTCATCCCTCAGTACCATTTTTAAGCAATGCTTCATGCCAGGTGCATCCAGATTCTCCCCCACCCCCTGCAAGATGCTCTAACCATTGTTCTTTGAGAGACCGCCATGGTTTCCCCCTTGGCCCCTCTCCTCCAGCAGCCCCATGCACAGGTGTGCCCACTGGCAAGCAGCCCCCAGCGGAGCCCACCCTCTCCTGATCCTCACTGGTCACACAGAACTGAAATGGAGTGGAATTTAGTACTGGATTCCTAACAAACTATTTTAGCAGTTTAATGGGGTAGTCTATAAATTCATAGCCATACAAATAAATTTAATTAGAAGTGAGATTGTGTCTATGAGATTTTTAAAATTACCAATATTCTTTTCGTAGAACTGAAACAATTATTTGTCATTTTTAGTTATTAGTGCAACATTGTAATGAGATTTGATATGAGATTTTTGCATGTTGCAAATTTGGGGCGTGATTTCCTTATTACCTTTGTGTGATTCATTGAGCAGTTAATACCTCACAGACTTGAGATAGCATAATAAGAGAAGTGTAAGAACCTGTGAGGGATTACTGACAAAAGAAAACTTGTATGACTTTACAAAAGTATTAATCCGGAGAAGCAATGGAAGAGATTGAGATAGCTTGAATGATAAAGAACATTATAACTTTTTGTGAATTAAGGCACGATTCAGCATTTGAGAACCATTTGCCAACTATATCCAGGAGGACTCTTGTGGTATATAAATGCATAACCCTATAATATCTTTTTAATTAAAAGTGCAAAATCCTTCTGCTGAGATTCTAAACGTTGAAAAAGAGCAGCAGCCCATCTGTAGCAACACACTTTTTAGAGTGTGATCTGTAGCTCACAAGACAGAGCTGAAGACATCTGCATGACACCATGCACATGTAAAATCCTTTTGCTGCCTGTCAACGTCCTGTGCCTATGTAATGCGAAACAATGTTCCTGTCTCTCACTAGGCTCAGCGAAACACTTTTTTGGCTGTTAGGTTCCTGACGGGAACAGGGTTTCCTTTCACTTTTAAATTTCTCAAAATAAATTTAATAATTTTTACTGTATTTCAGCCAATTCTAACTATGCATGACTACATAACGGACTCGAAGCGTGCAAAGACATTGTGCTCATTCTTTCTGTGTGCCAGGAAAGAGTGGCTGGGATGTTTGTGGCCTTCTTGTCCCTGCCCTGCAACCTCTGAATAGAGTGTCAGGCTTCCAGTGGCTTTGCTAAACTGGGGAGCTCAGCTCAGTGAATGGTCAGTAGGGTGACAGGAGCATCCCTTTTCCTCGTTTGCAGTGGGGAGTGGAACAGGACTGGTGCCAAGGAAACTGCCTCCTTCTGAGAAACATGGGTGTGATTATTTGATTATTACTGAGCTCAAATTTGATGTCATGATCTGAAAGAAAGGCTAATTTTTACACTTTTAAGTATCTCAGGGTAGAATTTTTACATGAAATAGAGCTGGAAAAATTAGGTCTTTTTCATGCAAAAGCTGATTATATTGATATTCTGTAGAGCTGCTGTGCCATGTAAGCTATCACTTCATTGTGCACATAATACAAATTCACTTGACTATGTATGCTTTACAGAGGTCTTATCACTGTGACTTTTAATCTTTCATATTTATGACATTGTGAAAAAGCAACAATGATGTCTAAATCTGAATAAAAATTATCAAACCATAGAGTGTGGGAAGTCAGATCAAATTTCCCTATATATATTTTGCATAACCATTTTATATATGACACACAGTGCACAACTTAGCTGAACTGCTTGCTCACATGCTGTAGCCATTTATGTTACAGTTAATTAATGTAGGCTATAACTGTGCTTCCCTTGAGTTGCTTAGTTTAGGTCTCTAGAAAAAAATAAATAAAGTAAAACCTTTTATAGCATCAACATTTTTTCCCCTACATAGTTCCAATGTTTACATTTCATGCTGCTATGTTAGAAGATCTTTATCTTGTTTTATCTGTAAGAAGGAAAATAAGGTAAGTGCAAAAATGCGTGACAAGTGGTCATAAATACAAATGTGTTGACCTCCTTAAAAAATGCAAGACATGCCTAAAAGCTTCCATAAAATGGTGCTCCTGAATCTTCACAACAGCAAAGTGTCTGTAACTTCAGGCCCTTCTGTGGTAAGCTGCAGTTGGGAGGCTTCATTTGGGAAGCCCTACAAAGGTGAAAGCACTAAGTAAGTCTGTGTTTACATGGGGAGAAAAAGTCTTCCTTGTTGTCTGTGTATATACACTGTACTCAACAGCGTATCTGTGATAGAACTCCTGATCCTCAAAGCAAGCCCTTATTCTGAAGAATAAGAAAATTGGAAGTTGCGTGAGAAATTGTTTTCAGAGGAAAATATCCATCACTTGGCTGCTGGTAAGATCTGACACCTAAAAAGGCAGCTGAGCAGTGATGGGTATGGGATTCAAGGTTAACAGAGCACAGATCTCTCTCATGCTTCAGAGAAAAGCTGAAAAATGAGGGGCAACCAAACAGTTCTTTTCTGAGAATAGTATATTCCTGTGACACAGAACTTCCAAACACATGAGAATTGGCAATTTATTATGCTATGCTGCAGCTCACATAGAATTACAGGGACAAATTTCAGATGGTAGTGGTGGATCCAACTTGATTTTCTTTTTACCTTTACCGCTGAGAAAAGTTAGCGATACCAAAAATTGTTCCTCCCAAGGAGGTAAGTTATTCTTTCCTGTACTTCTACCCATAATAATTCCCCAGATTGTAGAGGTGCAGATCCTCTTATGGAGGTACTGGTTATATAAGGTGTGCCTGTGCCCATCTGCATTTCAGTGTCTATGAACCTGTAAAATCTACCAGGTTATGTGTTTATCTCCTGCTAATAAACTTACCTGTGCAGAGTTCCAGGGAATTCCATCAGTCTTCTGAACAGTATTTAATTGTGACACAGTTTTGTTGTTTGTTGAGGTGTTTGCCAAGATTCATTAACATTAACAGTAGTGCATGCCAGACATGTAGATTTATTTGGCTATGGCATAAATTCCTGGCGCAAACCAATTCTTCAGCACTGTCTCCTCCTGAAGTGCTGATAGTGATTCAGGATGACAGCCTTCCCTTCTGTCCTTCCCCACAGATCTAGATCTTACAGAAGCCGGCGATGTACAGTGTGCACAGTAATCCCACTCTGCCAGAGCAGCTCCACCTGTGAAATACTTGGGGCAAAGAGAGATGGAGTACACAGAGGCCAGGAAACTAATACTAGACAGCAAGACCCCTGAAGCAAAGCAGGAGAAACCCATTCTAGAGAGACCAACAAGGATCTCCCAGCCAGAAGACAACAGACAGCCCAATAATGTGACTAGACAGGCTGGATGATCCGAAGGGTCTTTTTCAGCCTGAATGATTCTGCTCTGTTCTTTGTATGTCTCTGGTTTTGCCCTTTTAGCAACTGACATTGAAAGGCAGACTGAAGGTCAGAGTTTCAGAATTTTAATAATGCATTTCTAGGATTCTCCTTTCAATTTGCGAGCTTGAGAAGTGCAAGACAAAGCCAATTTGTGTCAGCTTCTGCCTCCCAAACCTTGTAAGTTGCAGCTGTTATACCTGAGAGAATAATGAATGTGTTTGTTCTCAACTGGTTTTCAATGTTTGATTTATCTGTGTAGGGTAGAAACAATTTTATCTTCTCTGTTTAACATGCAAATAAGTGCCTACATATGTGCATCCTGTGGAAGGAAATCCAAGGAGAAGGTGGGGGTTGTACATGACAACAGAGAACACTGCTTTTTTTGTACCTTTTTTTTTTTTTTCCTTTTTGCAGAGCACTGTGTGTTAATGGAAACAATAAGAAAAATTGCTGCCTGGGAGAGACAGTGATAAACTACCACATAAACAACCTTCTGATATCAAATTGCTAAAGTCCAACTACACTCAAAATACAAAGACTGAGGACTACACGAGGAAGATGAATAACTTATTTTCTGGCTCATATTTTTCATGCAAGTAGCACATCTGCCCAGCAAGCCACAAGAACACCAAAAGCACCGGGGACAAACAAACTGGAGATGCTGTGGCCTTGTGTGTTAGAATAAGAAACTTCCGTAACAGAACAGAAAGTCTGCTTCTCAAAATAGCTGGGGTTTGTTAACAGGCCAAAACTTGCGCCCATACCATAGCCTTCCATGTGCCTCAATGAGCATGTAAAAAAGATCTATTCATCTCTGAGAAGTTGATGACACTCTTGCTAAAATTAAATTAATTAAATATCTTAAAAATGTATATACAATGTAAGCTCCATCTGCGCTCACAGGATGTTCTGATCCTTTCACTTTTGTTTCTTTAGCAATTATGTCAGTAGCTTATGTAGAAAAATAACATAAAAAGTAGTTAACTAGCCAAGCCACAAACATTATCTCTTTCTGCCTGGTAATAAGAGCTAATTCCAGCAGTAGTTACTAATTTTCACTCAACTTACTGATGCCTTTTAGGGATTTTCCTTTTTGTTTTTCTGTAAATGCTGCCTCCTTCACCTGCTGGAATCAAAGAAGGGTAGGCAGCATCATATGGCATGTCAGATTATTGAAGCCTTCAAGCAAGCTTGAAAAAATCTAACAATTAAAAAACCCATCTTTTTACAAAACCTGTGTTCTTCTTAAGCAACTTAAAAAATAAAATTAGTAGTTGAAATGTCAATTTTTTTAAATTTTGGGACTAATGATGTCACTCTTGGTGAAAATTTACCAAAACCAGAAGAACATACACAACAGGAACGAATTGTAATGTACATTTACAATTGTCTTGGGGTGACTTTATAATGTGTATCCCCTATCGCTACCCTATGCCCACCAATCTTTTCTGTGTCTTTAAACTGAGCCTGAGAAGGACAGAAAACAAAAAACGTTTCGAAGCAGTTGTTTCAAGGACACGGAGATCCCCTCCTCGGCTTCAGCGGTATCCTTGGTTTTTTTTTCCGGCTCTTTTTCTCCCAGCGAGAGACGGAGGGTTGAATTTCGTTTTCCTAGGATTTTTTTGGTTTTTTTGTTCTTTTCTTCTCTTCTGGACTGTTTCAATAACATCTGAACACATCAGGAGAATTTTCCCGGAGGCCTGGGGGGGTGGCCCCTCGCCGACCAGCTCCTAGGAGGGGAGAGACCGCACCTACAGAAGACCTCTGAAATCTTCTCAGGTTTTCTCTCCACAGAGAGAGAGATCTCATTATTTAGCATCATTATTCCCCACCTGTGTGTTTGTTAAATAAATAGCTTTTATCTCTTTCACTTTCCTTTGAGGAAATTTTTTCCCGAACCTGGGGGGGAGGGGTGGTTGCAACCTGACTTCTATCAGAGGGTATTCTCCTCCAAATTTGTCCAAACTAGGACAACAATTCACAAATTTCAGTGTTTTCTGCTGAAATTGAACTGCTCGAATGGTGTGTAACAACTTCTTACCAGTACAGTAATGAGAGAGAGAGGAAAATAAGTATATTGTGCTGAAAAAAAATTTAAAAGTGGAGGAGGAAATTCTTGTCTAAAAGGTAGGGGGTTACATGTGGAGAATGTGCCTATCAAAGAAGACATGATATGTAGAATCTGGTAAAAGGCTACTGGAAATTACCATACAGCTATGATCTCCAAAAAATAATCTCAGCCCATCTAAACAAATTTGATATGTCATCACTGAAAATAATTTTTTGTGAACTGTTTATTTATATATGTTGCAGCCACACACACATATATATATATATATACACATATATATTATATATATGTATATATTATAAAATTGACTTTTGTTCACAGGTCTCTTCTGAAAAGCCACTGAGGGATGAAGTGTCAAACACGTCCCTCTGCAATTACCCCAATGAGACCCTTTTAAAACTGCTAGGATTGAGTTCTGAATAAGCAGCTGCTGCTTGAAATCCACACTAATATAAAAACACCGAAAGTTGTTTTATGCAGTTATTCGTGTGTTAGGGTTAGGTAAGGTTGATCCTTGATCTTCCTGTGGGAATTGACAGTTCTATTTGTTGGAAGATGAACTGGAGAAGTCTTCTATCAGGCGTTCTCAAACCAAGCCAGTACCAAATTTGGTGTCCTTATGGGTGATGTGAGGTAAGGATAACTCCAAGAAATCATCATCTTTTACTGAAGAAATGTGCTGTGACTACAGAGACATAAGAGAGTCCCACCTTTTACATGTAGTAAATGTAACGCCTTACCTGGTAAATTTCATTGGAAAAATTACTCAGATGGCAGTTTAGTCTTAATGTAATTACTGTAACTTGCATGAGAGTGGAGGATGCACAAGGTCTAGTGGTCGGAACAGGAGACCAGACAATTCCTCATCTTGCTTGTTATGTGAACCTGAGAAGTTGTTTTTACAACCTTTACAATTTAGGTATCCTGGCCAAGTGAGAGTAAGGCTGTTTATGTACAGCTAAACAGAAGTACTGACTTGCTGTAGAAAACCTGTGCCGAGTGTATTGCCTTACCTGTCTCTTGTTTTCCTCCATTCTTACAGCACATGAGGAAATCTTCCAGAAAGGAACAAAAATTACATTGCTAATTTGAGTGATGAATGTTTTTACAAACACACACACACTCACACACACATATACACTGGAATTCTTATAAAATATAATTCTTATAGTTGTTACCATCTCAACTCAAATGTAATCTTCTGAAGTTCAATATACGGCTGTTTTAAAATGTGATACAGAAATGTTTTGAAGGAAAAGAACAAATTTCAAGCTAAGTACCACTGGAGGAAGGAAAGGAAGTAAAGGCTCTGCTTTTCTGTTGAGACAGAATAGAAATGGAAATATATCAAGGAAGTAAAGCTCAAGATAAAGAGGAGGCAGCTTATGGCACTCGGCAGAGGTTCTTGCCGCTGCCCAGTGGGACTCAGAAGCCAAGGAGATGGTTACTTCGGCAGAGGGCACCAGAGCAACAAGGATGAGGTGCGGTGCTGGCTCTGCCTTGCTAGGCCTAGTGGGTCCACAGACTTGTTAAGCTGTGAATTCTTGTACTTTATATTGTTTCAACATTTTTGTCACACTAGGAGAGATGTGCTGAGTAACACTGGAAACTCTGGGATTGAAGCAAAGCAGACAATGACACGTAAGAAAAAAGGCAGTAAGGAGCGCCATGAGAATCTGGGGCACATGCACCTGAGTCAGCATTCTGCATCCCCCATCACCAGTAAGGCCAGGAGGATGATGAGAAAGGACTGCTAAGTAAGTAAAACATCTAATGAAAAATCATCGAAGCAAAGCTTCTTATCTTCCTTACAATTTTTTCTTTTTTCACATCAGGTGCAGCCGGAGGATATATTTACATAGTTCTTTTGCATTCCAAGTAGCCTGAAAACACAAACATTAATAGCTGCACTGATACTCTGCAAGTTCATTATATACAGCATCAAAGAATTGCAAAAAGTTTTTAAACAAATCTGACGTTTGGTGGGTTATATAGTATTATTTGCGCAAATTGAGTGGTTGGGAGAGAAGCATTCATGGAGGAGCATTGATTTTACACATATGCACTTCACATTCCTTCAGATCCCTTAGACATTTCTTGCACGAAGAAAATCTAAACCTTGCATGTTATGGTGGAGATACTGAGCATGTCCTTCCACAGTGGAAGGCTCTATTTTGCTGTCATCCTTTTATTATTTTAAAATAAGCATATATAACTAGCTCTAATAGTTGCATCTGTATCCCATGGGCTTGGATGATACTCAACATGCTCTTTAATGAATACTGGACTTTTTTGCAATGATTGTGTTGGATGGATACAGGCTTCTGCTTTTGTCAGTGGAGTTTTATGAAAGGAAATTAGGTTTTATTAATATGATGGTCAAGCACGTACAAGTGCTCAGGTTTTTACTTTTTGCTATCTGATGTTTACATGCCAGAATCTTGGCAGTGTGAATAACAAGAATATTTTATACATGCTTGCAGCCACCTGGAAAAATATTTCATCCTGATATCTCAGGTTTCAAAATAGAATTTTTCCATTATTATCAGTTTTACAGGTCATGTTGATAACTAAAATATCAAACTGAAACACTGCCAACACATTTGAATATATATATATATCTTTTTATAATGATGGTTATTCTGGTACCTTAGTTCTATATCAGTTTTATATTGAAAGAGGGATATAAAAATTGAATGGTGAGATAGTGCCATTTGACATTTACGGTGGTATTTTACCTATTTCTCTCAGTCATAGAGGCTAAAATGGGGAGTCATTTTTAATGTATAATCTGAAAAACATTGCTAGGCTGGCCACAAATGTCAAATCCTAGAATCATGCCTACACATTATCTCCTTTTGGATGGAAAAAGAAAATAAAAAAGAAGATTGAGACTATGTGTGGTAGAATCAAAACTAGTTCCTGAGGGTTTTTAAGAACATAAAGAAAGAACAATGTGAACAATTGGAGATAAATTATAGCAGATTTAATGATAAACTGAAATTTGATTTGAAAACAGTAATCATAAAGGCAGATACTCTTTTCTGTTTCAAATGCTGAAGGAGTGTGTCATGCAGGAAGAAATACTGTGTAACTGGGGAAAGCAGACATTAAAAATAATCTGATCCCACTACTATCAAGTAGGATCAGTTCCCAAGGAGAGAAGAAGCTCATCTACCAATTTCTGAACTTTTAAAAAACAGAATAAAAAATAAGCATTATAAAAGTGACTCTGATGGAGGTCTAAAATGGGGTTTGAGAATTAAAGTACTCGTCTTTGCAGTGTTATGTAACAAGAACCGTAGGTCATTTCAGACCCCACTTCTTTAAATTTCACCAATGCAGTACTGTGGAAACCTGTGTTGCAATACTGAAAATTTGTAAGCATGTTAATACTGGTAATGGAATTAGATTCTGAGGGAACACATAAGCTACCTGAAAGCTAAAACTTTTCCTCAATACAGGAACTGTACATAGGAATCTAGTATAGAAAGTGGTAGAAGTATCCACTAGGAAAACTAGGAAGTAGAAGGACATCCTCAGGCCATTCCCAGCTTCCGTGAGTTTAAACCAAGGTTGCAAAGAACATCTACCATTTTAGCTCCTAGTGCCATCTTTTGCTTCTAATCAGGACACTGACAACTCCAACAACGTTCACATTTCTAGTGTAGCATTTAGGAGAGGATTCTGCAAGAGACGGCAATTGCTGATAGAAAATTTTCTATGGCATAGAATCCCAGACTGGTTTGGGTTGAAAGGACTGTAAAGCTTACCCAGTTCACCTACTGCCATGGGCAGGGACACCAACTAGACCAGGCTGCTCCAAGCCCTGTCCAACCTGCCCTGAAACACTTCCAACTTACACTTCTTTTGCAATTCATAGTAAGGCTCTTGCTAAGTCAAAGGTGAACTTTGTAAATATCTTACTCTTCTGTGTTTGTACAATCTCAAAGGTCTGTGACTATGGCAATAAAACCCTGTTTCAGCAATTAATAGTTGTTCAGAATATAATATTATTTGACCACTGATCCTTGATAAGCATTAAGCTTGTTTTGGTGGAAAAGTCTAAATAATAGAGATTATTTCTTTAATGAAATGGATAGAAATAACACTTTTATTTACCACCACCACATTTTTTGTAAAGGAAATGCTATTTCATATTTATGTAAATGAAATGTTATTTTTTCTAAAACAAAAATTACTTTTACAAAACCAAAAAGGTCTCAAAGAAAAGGCTGGGTAATCTAACTTAAATCTGTCTGCATAGTGTTAGGAATCTTCATCAGTATTGTCAAGATGTTAAATAATTTGAAGCTTTATTGATGGTGATTATTGCATTTTAATGTCTTCTGAGGATGGGTATAAATTTTATGTTGCCACAAGCAAGGTTTAGTGATGTTTGTATTTTCTTTATGGTTGCCACAGCAGATGGGAAAGGTTCCTTCCTGAACCGCAAGCTTATGTTTTCCCTGCACCAAATTTTGGAGCTCACACAGGATTTCATATGACTATGAAATCAGATCTGTTACTGTACCAAAGGAAGAGGATGTAGTAACGACTAGCAATGTATAAAGCATGGTTGTGCAGAAGAAAGGGATGACAGAGGAGCTGAGGTGGCAGCTGGAAAGTTTTCTCCAGCTGTAGGTGAAGAAGGCAAAGGCATAAGTGGCTAAGCTGACAGAACAGAAGAGTTCATGCCCAGGAAACAAATAAAGGGTTTAGTAAAGTATTTGATTCCAACTGTTACAATCCACTTTAATCACAGAGGAGCAAGTGAGCTGTCTGTGGATTACAAATCCTGAGGTTTGAAATATTCCCCCAAACATGATTAAAACTAAACAAGGTTAAATGTTGATATCAAAAAATTATTTTTTTTTATTTAACAGTAAAAGAGGCAAAGAGAAAGAGAAAAAAGAAAGAAAGAAATAGAAAAAAGGTGGCGGGAGAAGGGAGAGTGACAGAGACAGATTAAGCAGAAACATATCATCACTCTGTGGGTTCCAAAGTCTTGCTGCTTCCCTCCATGTGGTCTTCTTAGTGGTGAGAGTCCCCTTCTAAAAAGTATAGAATCAAATGGATTAATATACTTTTGAGCAGGTGGGAATGCCTAGTTGCCTCCCCTGGGGAGAGCAAGTTTGACACTGTGTCTTGCAAGGCTCTGGGTCAGTTGCATCATTTTGCATCATGTGCAGTGCTCTGGTGCAGGGTCTGGGGACCTCTTTGGGAGGGCCTTTGGTGGGCCATGACATGCCTTCTGCTGCCACTCATGTTGTTGTCCCAGAAATGTGGCTTTCCCAGGGTGGGAAGCCTGCAGCTGGGCCAGTCTGAGCAACAGAAGATGGGTGTTCACTGCCCCTGACCAGAAGCTATGCCACACACCCAAAACCTCTCCTCCTCCCCACTTCGGTGTGGGGCTCTGTGCAAGCCTGGCAGCGGATAAGCCTGGGGCTATAGCCTCCACCCCAAAGGTGCTGGGCTTAATCCTCCTGTGGAAGTATTCTTCTTCCCTATCCCAGACCTGAAAATAGTGCCACTTTAACTTAAATCAACTTGCAGTCCAGGGACTCAGCCAGGAGGCCCATTCAGGGTGCGGTGCTCTTCCGTGCAGCTTTTATTGTACAGTTTTGCTATAACAGGCAAAACTCCTTCATAAAAACATTTCAGCCATAAACCATAACATTTCAGTCTCCAACACCAACCCAGGACCCTGACTGGAATAATGTGTGAGTTTTGTTATATCTTTGATTTCAGCCATAAACCATAACATTTCAGTCTCCAACACCAACCCAGGACCCTGACTGGAATAATGTGTGAGTTTTGTTATATCTTTGATTTCAGCCATAAACCATAACATTTCAGTCTCCAACACCAACCCAGGACCCTGACTGGAATAATGTGTGAGTTTTGTTATATCTTTGATCCCCCTGAGGCAACCAGACTATTATGTAGTAGAACTTTTTACTGAATGGCACTTTCCCATGGTACACCCTGACATTCCCCCTTTCCCTGGGTGTGTCTATACCATTGTAACAAGACCTTTCAGATTCACTCGGTGGGGAACATCCTGATTTACTTGTTTGGATAGTTCCCAGCCTCAATGGAAATTCTGGATTTAATGTTACACCCTGTTCTTACAATATTGTTGTCATTGTGTGTGTGTGCGTGTACATATATACATACACACACACACACATATATATATACACACATACATACATACATACATATATATATGTATATATACACATATATATATAAAATGGTGTGGTGCCTAACACAACAAACAAGGATACTAACCATTCCAGACGTACATCAGTTGAAATAATAAAAATTTTTCTTTCCAGAATCAATGCCTAATTCAATATTATGCTCTGTTTAATATTTTTAACTAACTTCTAACTGATTTTATAATAATTTTTTATATAAAAGTATAATGTATGATTGTAATATAGCTAACACTTTTTAAAACTACAGAAGTGAAGATAAAATAGTGAAACCTAGGAGACTGATGTATCTGAACATACTTAAAGATAATGTACACCTAATGCAGTGGATGCTTTAATAGCACGGAAGCACAAGGTACCTACTTTACCACTTCCTGAGGTAAAGATGATTGACTGCTGTCATGGGGTGGAGTGTAGCAGGATGCTGTGCCCTGGAATGTGGTAAAGCAACTCAAACAACGCCCTGTTTGCAAGGCTATCAGTGAGAGGGGAATCATGTGCTGGTTTTTGGTGTTGAATTACGCTGAAACCTGTCTGGCGCACCAACCTCAAATCAGCCTCCTGGTAGTGAGGCAAAGATTCGGCAGATAAGCTGCTAAACTGACCTGGAGGCATATGACTGGCAGTCAATCCCTTTACACTGTCAAACTCCCGTCCACTTTCCATAAGGTAGGTTGTTCAAACATCCTTCTTTGAGGATGACTCCCTTGGGTTTTGGGGACAGCCACCACGGATACTCCTCGAGGTTAAGAAAAAGAGATTTGTCCATAGTTGTGGGTATGGGCAAATTACATCAATCTCTAAAAATTGTTTCTTTTTGCTAGCTTTAATTTAATTGCTTTAATATTGCTTTGATATAGTGCACTATCTTGTCTTATACCATAATAGTAGTTTTAGCTTTTATACTGTGTAGTAAATAATCTTGTTTGAGTTCTTTTTGTCTAATTTTTATTGTTCAATATTTAGCATAATAAATAATCAACTTTTATATAAATATATCTGATTTGATATCATTAAATGTGCAGAACAAAGTTCTAAAACTTAAACTATTTACGAAGTCCGGGGCCAGGACTGGATCCTGGTCTTCTGTTGTAATGTATTTGAACCCTGATGGTGTGCCCCAGCCAAACCATCTTTAGTTATTCTTATCAGAGCCCTCAGAAATTTATCAAGGTTACTGAAATGTTAACTGCGCTAAATTGGGAAAGAAAAAGCTGAAAAACAGAATACCAAGACGGCAAGAAATAGATAAAGAAAGACTGTGCCGCACTGGACTAGAACCAATCATATTTTCTGAAAAGTGTGTGCAGAGCGTGTGGACAAGATAGAGAGACCAATCAAGTAATGTGTGATTGCATGTACAGCAGTTGTAAAATGTGCAAGTAGAGTGTTATGTAAACAAAAAAGGGTCTTCGGCGAAATCATATTGATTCATTGTTCAGAAGTCCTGAGCTCCCGCAGTCTTCTCTCTCTGAGAAGGAGTTTAGAAAGCAAGGGGGTCCTTTTCTGCACCTCATGACTCAACAGGAGGGCTTTTTGAATAAACTCTGTCTGAAGTTCCGTCTCCACCCGTGACAATGTCTGTAAGGGCTATGGGGGCAGTATGCGCTGTGGGGGCTGTGAAGGGTGTGAGTTCTGTTAGGGCTATATGGTCTGTGAGAGCTGTGGAGTCTATGAGCCCTATGGGGGCTGTTAGGTCTTTGAAGGTTATGAGTGCCTTAGCTGTGAAGAGAAAGCCCTGAGTTCCCTTGAGGTTACAGAAGAGCAGGAAGGGAACATCTGGCATGGCCACAGCACACTGGTGACACCCAAGGGCAAGTGCCTTGGGTGGTGCCAAGCCAGGCTCCGGCTTACAGGAAGACCCCCAGTTTAAGGGGACTGAGAGGTCTGTGCGGGCTGTGGAGGCTGTAAAGGGCTGAAGGGGCTGTGAGGGTTATACTGTCTCCCAGGGCTGGGACGGCCAAGAAATGAATGTTTGTTTATGTATATAATGAAGTGTTAGTAAGCGTGGAGTTTTTCACATAAGTCACCAGCTTTATCTGGAGAAGGTGGATGACCACGTGAGATACAAAGAAGTGAAGCCCAAGTACCTGCTGTGACAATCATGTCTCTGAGCAATCTAAGCATCAAAAGAAAGAAGTCAATCAAAAGAATCCCCCTGCTGAACTATATTGAGGAAGGGAAACAGTATTGATTTAATCTAGAAAATATGTAAAGCATGGCCTAGGAGTAATAGGGATGGAAGAATTTTGATTTTTAATTAAGAATTCATTATCTTGAGAATTTATTTCCAGTAGGGATTACTAGAGGTAACGTAGTTTGAGGAAGACTAGTTGCTCATTCAGATCCAGCTTCTTGAATGCTTCTCTAGAGCTTGCTGGAGCAGTCTATCCTGCATCCAGCAGCTGCTCAAACCATTTCCTCAACAGGCAATGCCAGAGGAAATTTGTAATGGCTGTTTTGGTTTTGCAAAGAGCCACGCACAGCTTGGCTGCTTCTTGATGTTTAGTTATGGACATGGGTGCTTTGCACATCAGAAAAATTTCACATGTATTCATCTTTTGTAGCCTAAGCAGTTGTAGTTTTTGACTGGCACTTTAGCTCATGGAACTATATCCAGTTTTACAACTCAAAATTATGTGTAATATGGTTGATTTGCAGGTCATGGTGAATTTGTGGTCCTTATTGTATTACTTTGCATCTTATTTCTTTGTGATTAAAAAGACCAAGTATTTTCTTCTTATTTGTGATTATTTTCCTTTTTTTCACCCTCCTAGTTTTCTTCCTCTTCTGCTTTATTTTTAGTCCTTTGTTTTCACATATTCTTACTCAGCCCTGACACTTCCCAAGCTGTTTCTCCCAGCAGTCACATGATAATGTGAAGCATCTGGGTTAGGACAAAACATACATTTTACTGTAATATCGCCTAATAAAATGATCAGAAGTATTTCAGGAAGATGCAAAAGGGTTGTTCAACTGTGTCTGAAGAGTTGTAGTCCTATTTCTGCCATGGATAAATCTTTTAGTAGCAAAACACAGAAGAAACTAACAGAAGTGAATACAATGTCCAGATTTTTCCCCGTGACAAACAAAATCTATTAATGCAAGTCAAGCTTGGTTGATTTAGGGAGATGTACTGAAGAACAAACAGATAATGTAGAACGAAAGCTACTTGGTTTATGTTTGATAGTATTGTGCAATACCACAGGGATATCACTCATGGGTTTGAACCCTCAGAATGAATCTATAAATGAGGACATAATTGAAAATATCGGTCAAAACATAATAGCTAGTGCTTTGCATGTCTCAAAAAACCCCCCATATATACCTCTTAAAATAGCTCTAATAGCTTCTAGAACAGGTAGGCATGTGCCACAGCATGCCACGATTTCAGGTGAAGGAAGAATAGGTGTTGAGGAATTGAACAACAACAAACTAAAACATCACACCTCTAATGAGTACTCAAAGCTTAATTGGGCTGGATACCAATGAACATGAAATATTTCTCAATGGTAATGGCATATTCAGGAGATTCAGTGCATTTCTATAACACATCAGTCGGTTCAAAAGTTAAACACAGCTGCCAGCCACAGGAAGAGCTCAAAGATATTCCTGTGTATACAGTAAGTGTTCTCATGTACAAAAACCTGTAGTAAGCAGCTATGGGATATTTTGAAAAGGGAGATTCTAATATTTTACGTATGAAGAGACTGTTTTGTCAGCCTACAAATTTTATTCTTTTTCCCTCCTCTCATGGCTACAAACTGCACAGTGAAAATGCAGCAGCTGTTGAGAGGTGAAAGATACAAAGCAATCATTAACTAGCTGGTTTAGAGAGAAAGTCTTACTGTTGACAGGTTTTTTGTAATTTTTCAATGGGCTTTTCCCAGTTCTTTCAGGCTGGTCCAGTAAAGCCAGACTAAATAACTAAGGAGACTCATGGTGTGAGCTGAGTGGACAATTCCAGCTAAGTGAGTTCTTAAGCACAGTGAGCTAGCTACAAAAACTAGCAGGGCGGTCACATGCCTAGATTTCTAGAAAAATGCAAATAAAAAGATTTTGTCATTGGTATGTAAGAAATACCTCATGTGTGTTAGTGGTAGTTAGTCTGGACATTGATGACTAAATTGCTGCAAATTCTCAACACACAAGTGATTGACAAAAAAGAGAGAAGCAAAAATAGAAATCAAATTATGTATGTCAACCAGCTGTTGATCAGCTCCGCTGGATGCATCTTCTGAATTGGCTCATCCTCAGGCTGTGACAACTGCGTGGCTGAGAACATGCTTGAAATGATTACTAATCTGCTATTTGAATTTAAAGACAGTTGATTGAATCAGCTTGAGTATTAACCAATTTTGTCCCCATTTTAGCTAATTGGAATCTCAGTAATGGAACATCCCAGCCCTTTCATGTCTTGTTATGGAGACACATATTTCTGGCACAGCTGGATGACTGAGCTGTTGTTCAAAACAGCTGTTTTCTGTCAGCTTCTCTGAAATAATCCAGGGAGGAGTTTTTTGCCTTGTTTTCATGCCTGAGTCAGCATTTGGTAATTGTTCTCTGTGTGTGCCTTGCCAAGCTGTTCTTGTCCTCTGCTCTCTGAAGTGGGCGATGAAGTGCTCTGTCATTGCAGGAAGGTGTTTCTGCCACAGACACTGCGCTTGTCACTTAATTCTCACACTGCAATGCCAAGAGCAGTGATGAGCTTGGTTTGTAAGGAGGTTTCAGCCATTTTGCTTGCACTGCACACCTTTGCCTGGTAAGTGTTTTCCTGAGCAGAATCTTGCTTGTGACTTTGCCTATAGCCATTTGCCAGTAAGTTCCTCTGACAAGGCCTGAGAGACTATGCCTATAAACAGGTTACTCTTTGGGGATAGTTTCATCTCAAGCACTTGTAAAGCTATAAAGCAGCTCATTATTTTATGCAGCTCATAAAGGTACACTGTGGAAATCAGAATACCTCCCAAAATAGCTCTAACAGCTTCTAGAACAGGTAAGCATGTGCCACATGTTTCAACACCTCCCATAAACAGCCCATTCTTGAAGTTATTCAGTGCACTCTAACTCTACACTGACTACTTCTACCCTGTTTCTGAACTTTGTGAGATCAGCCTTGATGCCAGAAGGAGGGACAGGAGGGTATTGCATGGTCTTCTAAGCCTCGCTGCCTCCTTTCTCCTTTCTGAAGCAATACAATTGTCAATGAAAAAGACCTCTCCCAAGGAGGAGGAGCCCTGTGATACCCCCTTGTCCTCTAGTGCCTTCTCTGGGCATCCGGTGCTCTGCACAGGGTGGTAACAGGCTCTCCAGCAGCAGGCATAGGGTGAGGTGGGAATTGTAACTGGGGAGTCACAGGCCTACACAAAGGCTGAACATTTCCCGTAAAATTGTTGTTTCTGGAGAAGTGTTTGTTTGGTGTATTTTTTTGTTTAAGTCCTTTTCTGTTGACAAGTTACAGAGCTGCTTCAATCATCTGTGTTCAGGGCTAATGGCAAGTCATTTTTCTCCAAAACACTTCCCAAGGTATTTTTATGAGCAGCTCTAATTTTTGTACTGGATAAGGAATTTGGCTGAGCTTGCTGTGTGAATTACATATATACATTTTCTAGAAGGAAATGAGGAAAAACTTGTATCTTGTTGGAAGTTTGGAGCTGTAGAGTATATCATTGACTCCAGGAAGGGAAAATAGGACGTAGCTGGAGGTGGGCTAACCCTCACAAATGCATTTAATACTTCCAGTAACTTTCAGCAGATCTGGGTCTGACATTCTGAGTTTAACAAGTATTTTTTAAGTTCTCCCAAACCGTCTCTGCTAATTTAAAATAAAAAAGAAATTATAAGAATTTTAATTTATTTTCATTTTTTAAACAGATAGGATAGAGTGCTACAAAAGGGCTGTAACCTTCTGTCATGGTTTAATCCCAGTCAGCAGCTCAGCCCCATGCAGCCACTTGCTCAGCCTCCTCCAGTGGGATGGAGGAGAGAATTGGAAGGATGAGAGTGAGAAACCTGGTGGGTTGAGATAAAGACAGTTTGACAGGAAAAGCAAAAGCCATGCACACAGTCAAAGCCAAACAAGCGCACATCCTCCACTTGCTGTGGCCAGGCAGGTGTTCAGCCATCCCAGGGAAGTCGGGCTCCATGATACACAATTGTGACTTGGGAAGACAAACACAATCACTCCAAATGTCTCCCTCCATCTCCCTCCAGCTCTATATGCTAAGCATGACACCATATGGTCTGGGATGTCCCTGTGGCCAGTTGGGAAAAGCTTTCCCAGCCACGTCCCCTCCCATCTCCTTGTGTCCCCCAGTCCCTTGCTGGTAGGGTGGGAGAGCAGCAGGAAAGGCCTTGGCTCTGTGCACGCCCTGCTCAGCACTAACTAAAACATCCCTGTGTTATCAGCACTGTTCAGCACAAATCCAAAACACAGCCCCTACCAGCTGCTGGGAAGAAATTTAACTCTACCCCAGCCCAAACCTGCAAACCCCTTCTCATTTGCTTCTAGGAGAGGAGTCATGCTGCTCCACACACACTATTCCTTCTTTGAAGTATGCACTGTCCCGGTGAGAGTGCTTACCCTTTTCTGTAATAGCAGGAAGCTTGGCTCGGACAAAGCCATACATACTGGATTATTTGAGACTAGGAACCTCAAATGCAGTGGTTGTCAAGTTCAGTCATAAGCTCACAGACTGTCCCGGTAGGAACAAAGAAAGAAGCAGGAGCACAAGAAGATAGGCACTGTGGCAAGCATCCCGCTAAAAGAATGGGTTTTCTCTTGGCAGGCTTGGAAAGGCTGCAAAAGCTGCTGGGGAATTCAGTGTTAAGAATCCTTCAGTTTAAAACCAAACTGAAGTAGGTGTGAGGTCTATAGAAAGCTGGGTGCAGCAGTGGAAATTATGAAGTGGCAAAAACTGTACAAATGTTGTTTCAAGACTGTTGGAGGAAATTACCATGAGTGTTAGGGGGCTGATAAAAGCCATGGGCAGGTGACAATAAAGTTGTATGTTCTAAGGCAAGCAAGACTCAGTAGGACTAGCATTAATTACGGCGCTCAGAGCAGAGTGTTCTCAATGCAGAAGGCAGCTACCAGCTGATGGGGCCTGCATGGAACTCTGGCCACAGCACAGGCCAAACAAACTGCGCGGTGGCGAGGTCAGTGCTCAGGGGAGCAGCTGTCTTCAGATCCTGACCGCCAGCACTGCCTAGAGGATCATCTCCTCACACTGGAGCTCCACAAACATTCCAGGCTGGCCTGCACCAGCGCTGTAGCTTGGAGAGGTGTTTGCACTCTCCGTGATGCTGCTCCTGTCCCTACATGCCTGTCACCTCCTGGGACCGCGCAAGCAGCTGTGAAGGTGAAGAGCCCATCGCTTCATGTAAAGTCAGCCCCCTGGAAACAGACAGCTGTAATTAATCCAGAGAACTTCACTGAAATTTCACCGCAGAAGATCTCCAGGAATGTTTGAGCATATATAAGTGCTGATGGGAAAGCAGAACTCATTCATGTAGGGTAGTTTTGAGATTAAATTAAAAAAAAGAACATAATTCCTCAAAGCTTGAACATTTTACAGAGGGCAAAAAAGTTAACAAAGAAGCATAACAAAAGGAGTATAAAGCTGAACCAAAGAATAACTTTGGAGATGGTTAGACCAGTCCAAGTAATAGGTAATTGGCCTGGGATCTTTGTTGTGTTCATACTGAGGAAGCCTTAACAATTGCAACACTTTTCTGGAAAAACAAATCTGAAGCATGATGAGTGAAGGCAGAGAAAGCTCTGTGAAAGAAGAGGTGCAAGCTGAACCTAGCATCCAAGTCTCAAAAATGCTTTTGGAAAAAGAAGCAATAAAACCCCCTGTAAATCATATATTGGGGAAAAAAATTGGGAGAAACAAGCAAATATGTGAGTCAACATTATCACAGAAACTGAAAAGGCTTCTAAAAACCACAATGTAAATCACTTAATTAAGAAAAGCAAAATTCTGACTGGCAAGTTTTTATCAACTGGATGACCTGTTACAAACAAACAGAAGAAAAATTTAGAAACAGAAAAAAACAAGCCTGTGGATAAATCATGCTTAAGAGGTGGAACACCAGCAAGCAGCATGGAAAACCAGCGATGCTGTCAGTCAGCAGTTGTAGCCAGAACACGAATCATTTCACAACACAAACAGAGCTGTGAAAAAGCTTTATACAATGTTAAACCAATGCCGTTTCAGGCAAAGAGGAAAAGCTCTAAAAGAAACCAGTCACAGAAAGCTGGATTTGGTGACGTTCTCAGTAAAATCACCAAACTGTTAAAAACCCTATGAGACAGGGAAGCTTTCTCATCAATGTGAAAGCAGGACTTCATTCAAAATGCCAAGGATGACCTAAGCATATGCACAAACTATTAAGGCTTTGGGGTCCCTTCAGTCTTCAAAGACAGAACCAACTTAAACTGAATTAATGAACTAAGGCAAAAGTAAAGAAAGATCAAGATATGGTTCTTTCCAGAAAACCAAGGGCCCACCAGATTTTTATCCTAAGAATAGTCATCAAAGAGATCATTGAATAGAAAAGGCCACCAAATCTCATGTATTTAAAGAAAGCTTTTGACAGGCTTTAGTATCAAAGTCATCTTGAAGTATTATGAAATCCAAGAAAAATAATAGACATGAAAACTCTTCTAGTAAGGCATAGTTTTATATTTTAAGTAAACATAGCTTCAATGAACAGTTTAACAGAGCTGAGTGACAAATGAAAAAATCTTGTTTCACCTTTATGTCACTGCCTGCTTCATTATGAGAAGGGATAATGAGAATTATATGAGAAAGTATTTATCATTTGGCTTATATAGCACCAGAAATCTTAACAACAGCAAGCTTGATTTGGATTTTGCTAATGATACTGTGACCACCCTCCCAACACAATTATAAAACACGTTCTCCAATATGAACCAAAAGCTTTAATAATTAGCAATTCCCAAAGTCGAGGGAGAACTCACCAGTTTGCAGTTCAAATTGTCTGCATGATATCATCAAGAGTAATAAAGGTGATACCAAAAGAGGTTTAATTAGGCAACACAAGAGCTTTCCCCAGCTTAAACACTTGCAGCTTATCACTGCTTGGACTTGCAGGCATATTAAAGGCTGTATTCAGTCAGAGCTCTATCTGCTGATAAATCCTGTTAATCTCTGGGCAACACTTAGGACATGTACATTGTGTCCTGAATTATGAACTTGTATTTCATGTTCATCACAGTGAAATAACATATTTACAGGCTTGAGGAACACATTCCATCTCAAGAGTCATCCATTGATTAAGTAATCTGAGCTAAATGAAACTGAGAAAGGGCTAGAGGAGGACCTGGTAGGCAAGGTAGTTTTGCATCTGATTACCTTAGGAATGTCCTTTAATTTGGTGAGCAAATAATTATTTACTTGCTTAATAATGCAGTCTATACACACTGCCGTAGGTAAGTCTACAATATACATTAAAAACAAGATGTTAGCTGTCCCCTTGATATTTCCATGAATTTACAAACACAACTGTTGAGACTATGTGAAGGAGAGGTTAAACCCCCAGTAGGAACTAAACATGCTTGGACTCCTCCATGCAAACAGCATGGGTAACAGGGGAGTTGGATTAAGTACAGCATTGGGCCTCACATTTAAGTGTCAGACTCATGGTACTCCCCACTTCTTCTGATTTTAACACATACTGAATGTGGACTAGTATTTTTCTAGGTCACAATCACTATGTGATGAGTGTAGACTTCAGTTTTGCAGTGGCAGAAATTAAGCAAAAGGCTTGATTTCATCTTTCAAGAAAGGTTTGCCCCTTGTTTCTCCCTGGAATACAGGGAATACTGTATACTGAGGGAATACTCAGAATGGCTTCTTCTAATCCTGCTTGCTATCTAAGACAAGGTCAGCCAGTTCATGAAGAGGGAATCTGTTCTGTGGGATCCATGGAACTGATTAATCACTGTCAGTCAGTGAGCTGGAAATGCAAAAGTATACATTTTAAAACTTTCTGTTCAACACTAACATAGACTCAGAAAACAGTTGAACTGTCAGGGACCTCTGGAAATCATCCTATCCAATCCTTCTGTTCAAGACAGGTCACCTGGAGCTGGTTACCCAGGATTGTACCCATTTGGTTTTTTTAATGTCTCCAGGATGGAGACTCCACAACTCCAATCTGTGCCAGTGCTCACTCACCCACACAGCAAAAAACCATTCACTGATGTTCAGAGGGACCCTCCACTGTGTTTCCGTGTGTGCCCATGGCCTCTGCTGGGCACTGGGCACTGCCGAGAAGACCCTGGTTCCATCCCCTTTTCACTCTCCCTTCAGGTATTTAAACACATTTGTGAGATTCCCCGAGCCATCTCTTCTCTAGGATGAACAGTTCCAGCTCTCAGCCTTTCCACACATGTGAGGGGCTCTGGTCTCTTCCTCAGCCTGGCCCTTCACTGAACTCTGCCCATTATGTTCATGTCTCTCTTGTACCGAGGAGCCTGGAACTGGCCACAGCGCTCCAGGTGTGGACTCACGAGCACTGAGAAAGGGGCAGGACCAAGGATCACCTCCCTCTACCTGCTGGCTATATTCGGTCTAATGCAGTCCAGGATGCCACTGGCCTTCCTGGCGGGAAGTGCACACTGCAGGCACATGTTCAGCCCGATGTTCAGAGGGACACTCAGGGGGCCCTTGTCTGGAAGGACCTTCTCCCCCTAGCTGCTTTAAGCATATACTGGTGCCTGGATTGTCCCTCCCCAGGGGTAAAACTTTGCATTTTTTGTTGAACTTCCTGAGGTTCCTGCCAGCCCATTTCTCCAGCCTGTCAAGGTCCCTCTGGAAGGCAGCATAAGACTGGTGCATCAGCCACTCCTGCCAGCTTGGTGTCATCTGCAAACTTACCAAGAGTTCACCCTTCCCCCATCCTGAGCATTAATGAGGATGTTAAACAGAGAGACACTAGATTTACTGTTGTATTGAATGTATTCTTTTATTTGTCAAATTTCTGACTATAGTCTACTTCCATAAAATAAAAAAAAAATAAATATTTGAAAATGCCATTTTTATAATGGATTGCTTTTGATAAGCACTAGAAGGCTAAGAACTAATTCCCTGAAGTGTGGGGTAGCTGTATTTTCAGTTAATATAAGTGAGACCTCATGACTGCTTAAAACTGCGCTTCTCATGGATACTAAACAGCTCTTTCTCTTTAAAATTCAGGTGTCCTTTATGCCATTTCATGCTCTCTGTTCAACTGACAATTGAACAGACCTATTATAGATTCATATTTTTAGGATGTGACTCACAGTTATTTTAAAAAATCGTTATTCAGGTAATGTAACAATGTATTCTAGAGATTCTGCAATTAGAGAAAACTGCTGCCACTAAAGTGTAATTTGAATACCTCTGTTCTGGTGTCTTTTGCTTTAGTTCATTGATCCTTAGGCTATGTACTTCAGGAGTCTCAGACAGGCATTCTGACTTACAAGCAACTTTCTAAAATGCATCGTCAATGTCATTCTTGGTGATAAAGGCGAAAAAGCTGTGAAGAACAGGGGAAAATAACCTCTTTTTTTCTTGTGCTCATGGCAAACAAATACTGCAGCTAATAATATTGCTGATTCAGGGTCAACTGCAAGCTGCACTAAATAAGCTGAGATTTTGTGAAGTGGTTGATTGTCTTTCTCCTAATTCCTCGGGATGATTTCTGGCCTCTGGCACTTGACAATACCTTATTCACACAAGCATTTCAGTTTTGGAGAAGATAAACCCCCATTCCCCTAACACCAACCTGCTTTATGTGCAACGCTGCTTTGGCTTCGAGTATGTACCTTCAGAGAAATTGATAGCATCCCTAATTTTCAGGCTCTGTGGAATTAATTTTAAATGGCAAAACCCCCCTCAAAATTAAAACAATGTGTTTTATTCACACTTTCATTTAAAATGGAAATAAAAGCAAGAACAATGGACTTGGAATATGCATAGCCTTAGGCTTTGGTCGTGTCCAAGGCTGCCTTCCCTTCTATTTATATCCTAGGTTTCCAGTTTTTCTTGAATGTCAATGAAGCTTCTAAGTCAACCACAAAAATCCTCTATTTTCAGAGGACCTCTCCTGAGGTCCTGCCTTAGGCATCTCAGACATCTCTTAAGCTTACCTGAGAATGACTGCCTTGAAGGGTAGAGGGATAACCCATTCAGGAAACCCATTCCTCTTCTCATATTTATCTTTTCTTTTAGTAAGTCTTTTGAGTAACAGACTTACTCTGTTATACAAATCACACGATAAATGGTGGGGAGTTTTTATTGTGTACCTGGTTTACTGTCATTTTGGGCAGCACAGCATTTCATTTGCACAGTAAAATGGGATGCCAATTTTAAGGGGCATCCTGTCCCAAGATATCTGCATCCAGGTTTTCAACAATCCATAAATGGGAAGTGATCTGAAGAGAGATTTTGCCTTTAGCATAAAAGGAGAAGTCCCAGTTCTTCATAGGTCAAAATGTCTCTAGACAAGACAACATTTCAGTAATATGGAATTCTAATTTGGGCACTCTGTTGTAAATGGAACTTTTGACTATGCTTTGTTTTTTTCACTTCTATATATTTTTTTTCAAACTTGAACAAATTTTGCTGCTTCAAAGTTTGTTTCTTTGTAAATTTGTTTTTGCCACCAACCCCCAAAACAAACTACCTCAGATGTGGGGAGTGGGGTGATTGGTGATGGGTAAGAATCCACTTTTAGTTTAGATTTCAGTGCTTGTAGTAAAAGTAAAAAATCCAAATTTCAGGCCCAAAAGTAGGGTCAAATAATGAGTTTATTCTCCACAAACACACTTTTTTTTTGTGGTAAAAGGAAACATTTAGCTACATTATACAAGCAGAATGGTTTTAAATTGACTGAGAATAGGTTTAGAATTAGATGTTAGCAAGAAGTTCTTCCCTGTGTGGATAACACAGGGTGCCCAGAGAAACTGTGGCTGCCCAAACCCTGGAAGTGTTCAAGGCAAGGTTGGACCGGGCCTGGAGCAACCTGGTCTAGTAGAAGGTGTCCCTGCCCATGGCAGCAGGGTGGAACAGGTTCATCTTTAAGGTCTCTTCAAACCCAAACCATTCTGTGATTTGTGATTTTAATAACGCAGCTGTTCCCTGCTGGTATCATTCCTAGAAAGGGGTCTGTAGGATTGCCTTCCTTGGAATCTGAGGGGATCTATTGTTTTATTGCAGTGTTAGCAACACCCCAGCCTGTCTGCAACACAGAAGAACGTTCCTGCCTGCTAACCCTCGTCAGTCATTGAAGATTTCCCAGAGCTGTAATTTGTTGAGCTCTGGCCAACTCTGAGCTGAGATCATTTAGAGTTTTACTCGCAGCACTTCAGCCTGTATTTTCACTTGCAGAATCCTCATGGCTTTCTTTCTAAACTGTAATCTTACAGGAACATATTGCACAGCTGGATTTTGCACCCTGACAGCAGCTGTATTTTACCAGTAAATCCCGTACTGGGAACACTGTTCATCTTCCTTTAAGAAATATTTGAGATTTTGTTAATGCTAAAAAAGGTTTTTGGAAAGGTTTTGTTGAAAGACATTTTTCACATGTGAAGTATTTTTATTTGCAATTATTATTTGCAAATAAATATTGCAAATATTTTAAATTGCTCTGTTTATTTCTCTACTATGCGAAATTCCATCATTTAGGGAGTGTTTGGAAAGCATCTGAACTCTATGAGGAATATGTAATGAGAAACCAAAGGGAAAACAGGCCTTGTGCAAGAGTGATTCACAGCTTCTCTTCCCTCTCCAAACAAAATTGCAACACCAGCATCCACTGATCACAGTATAAAATAATTTCTCTGGAAATCACTCTTCCATGTCAGGTTTCTCTTCTGATGTAATACATAGGCAGTGATACCCCTAATGAGAAGCGCTGCACCTGGCAGCAAGATCTGAGTCTGAGCTTAAAGGCAGGAGAAAATTAATTTTGATATAGAGCAACCTTTCCAAGCATAGTGCTGGCTGCAGTAAATTGACATGCCTAAACTGCATTGATTAGAACCAGTCTGAAAGATTCATGCTTTAAAAAAAAAAACAAAGAAAAAAAAAGAAGACTGTTCCTGCCCCTTGCCATGACAGGGGGTTGAAGCTAGATGTTGTTTCAGGTCCCTTCCAACCCAAACAAATCTGTAATACCATTCTATAAGGTACTGGAAGGATAATGAAACCTTTCTTTCCTGTTAGGACCCCTATTGTGTTCAGGACAACTTGTCATGTTATAGCTTATTTTAAAGCTATTGGATGAAGTTAAGGAGCTTCTTAGGAAGAAATGCAATAGAAGGAATTGAAATGTAAATACAGGGCTGGATTGAAGTTTGAGGTGTGTGCTGTCAGTGGTAGGCAGGAACAGAGCAGTGGTAAGATAGAAAGAGCTGAATATTTAGCTATGAAATGCTGTGAGTACAGCACCGTTGTCCATTTCTGCGTTCCAGTCCACCTCCTCTTAGGCTTTGGCATCATAAGAAACCTTTGTAGAATACACAAAGATCTATACATCAAATGCACCATTCTGCACAAATTTTTTTCTCAACATAGTATGTGTCCCTTCTATAGCTTTAAAAAAATTTCTTTGGGATTAGACTAGGTTTACTAAATGACCCTGCAAAAAACCACTGTTGTGTCATGAAAATGCAAGCAGGTGAAACAAATTATCACCAATCTGCCTTGTTGCATACACACGGGCAAAAGAAAAGAACCTCAGGGCAAATGCTTTGAGTTTAATTCTGAAATCCTCAAATTAAATTTAGCAGCATGAGGTTTCTGGAGCCTAAATAACTTTTAGTATTTGGCCCCAAATGAATAGCTTGGCCTGAAGCATTTCTCATAGACTTAAATATGTGCTTCTGAAAATCAAATCCTAGTGGGCATGCCAAAATGTAACTTCAGGGTTCAAACTCTACTTTGCTATTGGCAAATATGCTGATAAATGCCTGTAATATTGCATTTCTCCCTTCTGTGGAGCTACCAGTTCTCTCACAGCCTAACCAGGGAATGCATGGGGTGGTCTATCCCCCTCTTTTCCTAGATCTGGGCGCACACACACTGTCTGCCCCCAGGTATTGCCACACAGGAGTGATTCCCGAGTTCAGAGGGAATACAGCGTCTCTGCTGTACCACACACGCCCTGCATGGATCTCAATTCCTAGCTGCTCTCAGTGCCAGGACACAAGTCTGGACAGGCTGGAGGTGGAGGAGTTAACGCTAATGCCTTTGTCAGTTAGGTCAATCCTGTAATAGTCACTTTAGGCTTCATAAATTCAAATTCCCCTTTGTGCTGGGCCAAGGGGAAAAGATAGGGTGATGCATCTTTAAGTAGTGAGGATGAGATCACCTCCTTTTTATAGAAACTGAAATCATCCAAAAGCTGCACAGCAGCAGGCTGAGCACGTTTCTCAAGCTGCATAAAAACAGCACTATCTGGGAATTTCTTTCCAAATAGAAAGGGAGCACATACCCAGCCAGCTCTTATCTTGAAATATGACTGTTAGATGCTGCTTTTATTTCTTGGAGAGAATTGAGGGATTTGACTGGCTTTTTGTTATTACTTCTCCAGTCATTTAACTCCATCTTTACAGTTGTGAAAGTGAAAACCAGATCCTTCATTTTCCACTGGATGTGATGAAAAATCATTGTAACACTTTGAATCTCATCTAGAGAGGAATAATCCGATGCTGTGATAGAGCAATTAATAGTTACAAAGATAAAGCAATAAATCCCACATTAAAAAATTATCCTGTCCTAATATTGTACATTATCATACAGGCTCTTCAGAGAAAGAGTGAATATCGTTCATAAAATAGACTTTGCCCACCATGCAAGCACACACACAAACTCCTGTACACACACTGACAGCCATGCCGTCTGAATCATTAGTGGGTTGAACACAGCCAGGCAGAGGCCAGAACCAGGATTCCTGCAGGAGTGATTACAACATCACAGCGCATGTTTGCAGCCATGGTATGTCCACTATAAAACCCCAAGAACATACTCTAAAGTTAGAGTCCAGCAGGTACATCCATGTATCAGAGCAGTGCCTACATTTAACCACGTACTGTGCAAGCTGAGTGACATCACTTTGTTCTGACTGTTCTGTACCTTGCATTGCTTACAAAAGTCACACTACCACCAGCTTTTCTTGTGTTTCCTAGTTCTAGGAAAGGCTTAGTAGTTTCATGCAGGAACTGGATATGTTTTGAAGTTTGTCTTTGACTGGTTTCATACACTTGCCTAGCAGAGGAGAAACTCACAGAGGGTGAAATGATTTGATCATGTTCCTTCAGTGTTGGCCAGAGTTCAGGTCAGCAGTCTGTTCACTGGAGCCTTGTGCTCCTCGTGCTAGTTCAAAGGACAGGGTTCAAAGAGGATTTTAACACCTGGTGTAAGCGGGACAGGAGGGGGTTGAAGGTCTGAAAGTTTTCACTCGTGAAGTAAAGGGGTGAGGAGATGAAGCACTGCTGTTGTGTTAAGTGCCTTAGGTCTGGACCCCATCTCCCTCAGTCACAGGTTCCCTGAGCCACAAAGAGCCATGGAGGGTGACAACGATAAGGAAGCATTTCTCTTGGTCATTAATGAACCAGGACTACCACAACAAGAAAGCACAGCACAAGGATATGTACTGGGCTGCTGGGACCTCACGCAAACCAGAAGGAATCTGTGCAGCTTCCTAGTCACATCCATTTCAGGCCCAAACTGCTCCCTGCTTAGAGGCCCCATTCCTGTGTCCATTCAGCTGTGCCCTGTGAATGAGTAGCCAGTGGGACAAGCTGCCCTGGGAGACCTGGCTGTCCTGGGCCCTCTGCAGCGTGCCTGGCTCCATGCCAGCATGGAGCAGAGGGCTTCCTGCACAGAATGCAGCAGCCTGTGGGAAAGCAGAATTATACAGACCACTTCACTAATTGGAAAGTGCTTTAAAAGCCACGTCCTGCATTATCTTTTGGGGGAAATGTAAAGCAAGGAAGTGGCTGAGAAAATTGAGCTCACCTGTTTTTTGAAATCTCCATGTGTATGTGTGTGTACAAATGTGGACTCCACAGCTGATGTTATTTTGATTTATTAATGTATTTGCTGTGTTTTGCTGTGGTACAGACAGACCTCTGCAGCACAGTGTTACAGTGCGATGGGTCCTGCTGGGAATGACATAGATCAGAGAACCACAAAATGAAAAATGTGATTACAATAGAATGCAAATTTCATTTCAGAAATAATGTGTTGTTCTATAGCTGTCCTTTCAGGTTTCACTTTCACAAGCCTCTTAGAAATTCAGCTGTGAGATTTCACTCCACCTTCATTAACAGCCAAAACCCAAGTACACTGCATGCTGTGAAATGCAGATGGTGTATGGCTATCTAATATCTCTATACAAGGTATTTATATTAAAGATTTATGATATTCACTAACACATGGCCATATCCTTAGCACTTCAGTCTTGCACAGCTCCATTGGTACATAGCCAATACAACCCAGCTGGGAACGCAGCTTTCAAAACCTTTACGCATTTGATTGTTGAAAGGCTGAGGCACAGAAAGTCTCACAAAAAATTTTACACTCATCTGGAATATCTGCCTGATAAAGCAAGAACTAAATTTTTTGTCATTTGTCCAGGCACAAAAAGCCTAGACTTGTTTCAGCTGAGTTTTTCTCCTGGAAGGTATTTACTAGATGCCTACCTAGTTTCTAAACCAGAGATATTCTTTCAAGTTAGTTCTCTACATAACCCTAAATCAACTGAATAATAAAAAGGGATCTGAATGTTTAGAAGATTTTTATATCTTTTCACTGACTTTTCCTGAAAACCAGTCATTCTATGAGTGCATTACAACTTTAATGAAATCATTTCAAAGACATGGTGGCATTACATTTTTTGCTGTCCAGCTAAGATATTGACTTAAAACAAATGTCAATAAAAAGAAGGTCTCACCACTGAAAAAGTGTAATACCTCTAAAATTAAAAGCTCTGGCTTTTTTGTTAAGGTTCATTTTGTTGCACAGACAGAAATTAAAAAGAACTACACAAAACCAAAGCCCAGCATGACTGGTTTTCTGCCTTAATTGTGGTAGGCCAGTGGTAGCTGAACTGCTGCAGAGCCATGTGCTGTAATTCCCTTCCAGCCATGCCTGGAGTGCACTGTGCCTGTCAGAAGGCACTCTGCTGCTCTGGCTGCTTATCATAACAGGGATATCAGAGCAGGAAGAAGGACTTCCTGCGCTGCCCACAGGCTGGGCTTAGAATACCCTGCAAAGATGTGAGGCAAGTGCTGAGCTGTCCCTGGAAGGCAGCCACACCTGGAAGCTGGATAGAGAGGAGAGTGGAAGAGCTGGCATTCCCATTTCAGCGTCAATGCCAAGACAGCACGTTAACTTCAGCTTGCTCAGATTTTTACAGAATAGGAAAAGATTAAAACTCTCCTTTCAAAACGTACTTGCTCACACAATAACTTTGGCCAAGTCCTGATCTCAGTTCTTGGTGATGTTGTAAATTCTGTGTTTATAAGCAGCTAATATGACAAAATGCGCAGAGCCATTGTTCTCTTCAGCAAAATAAATGCTGTCCGACTGTCTGTCAGTTCTCAGTTGCACAGGTTGAGCTACATTTCCCAGTGAAACTCATGCAGAGCAGCTTCCAGCCGAACATAAGGTGGGCTGAACTTGCCTGGGTAGTTTCCTGTATTGCCATCAAATCTGAACCAGTTTACTTTGAGGTACTTGTGGTATTCCTACCTGTTGCACACTGTAGACATAAGGAATTCTTGGAGCTAGAATTATTAAGCCAGATTCAGCACTGTTCTTATGCAGTTACTTGACCAGTGCAGAACAAATATTGCAGCCATTTTCTTTGTTGCTATTTTCTGTCAGCCTTTCCTAACAAAAAACATGCACAGAGAGGAAAAATTGTGCTGCAATTTCTTAGTTGTTTGGAAACCACAAACTATTACACGTTTGTCTCTCAATATACGGGAAATAACTGTCTCCCAAATAGCCAAAGTTCAGAGTTGTAGGTTTATTTCTGTTTGACTCAAATATTGATGTCATAAGGAATGTATATTTTTTTTAAGAAATTTTGTTTATTCATAAAAATGCATCTAAAGGTCTGAAAGGAACTATAGTTGACTATTTCTTTGATCAAGAAGAACATCAAATGCGCCTCTCTATGTATTCTCATGCTCTTATCAATACTTCCCCAAGCTTCCTGCTGACTTTCATAGGCCATTTTATATAGACTCTGCTATAAAGTATCTTAACATTTTCTACAATCCACCCAACTTGTCTTCAGCAGAGCTTTCACTACACACAACTGTCTACCATGAGGAAGGAAATATTTTTCTTTTGTTTTGCCTCTTATTATATCCATTCAATTTGATTAGATTTGTTTTAATCTTCACATAAGATTCACCTAATGGCAACTATTAGCAATCCTCTGATTTATTTCATAATTCTAATTAAATACTTGAGTGTATTATAGCATAGAGACTAAGAAAAAACATATCTACTATACCATTCCACTGAAGAACTGAAAATAAATCGCTTGATATTTTTGCACACAGGTTATTTACTTTTGTGCAGAAACGGACTTATGTCTATGAATCAATGGATGTCTCGGTCAGCCAAAAATTTAACCAGACTTTCAATAATGCTGAAGACCATTAAGCAATGACCAACATTTTTCAGAGTTCAGCAACCACAGCTAACACAATACTTAGCATAATTTTTTCAAAAGAAATAATTCGAAAAGAAGTATTTTTGTACCCTGACCTATCTGTAGGCATTTAATTATTTAAAACATCCTGGCCAAACAATGCCACGGATGTCTGTAGTGGTGTGAACTTCATGTACAAACCACAGTCAGTCAGAGACTTGATTTTTATCAAGTTTAGGAAGTTGATTGTCCTACCTAATTCTTACTTCTCCTTCTTCACTTCATATTTCCACAGGACCATACTGAACAGGCACAGAAATCCCGTAAGTCTTTGTATATAAAGAAATCAAGGGGAGAATAAGCCCTAAACTGTCATAGCCCAGATTCAGAATTCTGGATGTTTCTCCCAGGTGTTGAATCATCTTGACCGATCAAGTTTGCTTTTCTCCTTAAGTAGCTTTGGGCAACCTTTTATGATCCTACTAAGAATCAGAAAATAAAACAAGGAACCAGAGTCAAAACTTCAGACCTTCAGAGTTTAAGACAAGTATTTCATGATAAGTTTCTTTGTCTTGATACAAGCCAAACATTTGAATTGGGAAGCACAGGAGGATTTCTGCTCACCCTCAGGAGTCCTGTTGTGGTATTGCATATAACCTCAAGCCCTTTTCATGGGGAAACCAAGAAACCAGTGTCCTTAAACAGCTCTAAAGTGTGTTTGCACATAAGGGTTGTGCATAAGAGGCTCTATCACCATCACTAACAAAGGACTTTGGGTGGGAACTGTGAAGGACACAAAAGGGGCTGTTTTACTTTTCTTTGATCAGAACCAGGTGAACTCTAGTAGCTGCCATTTTTTCCTGTACGAGGTAAAAATAAGTGACTGCTCTTGAAAGGGATTTCTGCCACTTTTTTCCTAATTACTGTCATGCTGTTGACAGGTTCAAATCACTTGAATTCCCCGATTTCATATTTGCAAAGTCAACAAGATCTATCCCTTGAACTTTCAGGATTTTCAACATGTTCAATCCTGCATTTAAAACACTGAAGCATGTAATTGAAGACACTGCAAAATCTGGTAAAGGTCCATCATTCTACTTTGGCCAAGTTGATTTGATGACCATTTCTATCTACCGAACTTCATGTGCTCAGAAGCTGTTATTTAATTTTGCCTTTAAAAGTAGTTCTATGACTGGTTTGATTTCTTAAATATAGTAGATACTATAGATTAGAGATGGCACAAAAAAATTAATTCCATTATCACACTGCTTCTTGAACATAACCATACTGGAATTATCAGTACTTTCTCTTCTCTCAAATATTAAGTGCTAAGGAGTGGGCCAACACGGGAAATCTGGCTAGTCATGTATCATGGATTGCTCCTGAATACCTGCGACATTTCAATGCCATTACCATCACAAGTTCTGTGCTCGTTTCTTCCATTTCTGGAGTCTTCCTCATTACAGCCATGGATACTAATGAATGATAAATAGCTCACAGCACTACTATCTACTGCTTTGGAAACATCATTAATGTGATCCATTCTTGGCTCTAGAAATGGAGTGAAACATTTGGATGGAGTTGCCAAATATCATTAGTGTCACTTGCCCTTTTGACCGGATCATAAAGACCTAATGTAAGGGAAAGCTATTTTTTATAACCTTTAAACAGTGCAGTTCCGTTTCACATTCTTATTGGCAATGGAAGGAGCCAAGTTCTAATCTACTCTACTACTAGACTGAGAAGCCAGATTATCTTCTGTCACTGGATTTGTCCTTTCAAATTAAGATACAGATATATTAGAAGCATGGAAAAGCTGCAGGGCTCAGTACTAGGGCCAGATTAATTTAATATTTTATCGATGATCTGGATGTCCAGATCAAGCGCACCCTTAATAAACTTGTGGATGACCAAGCTGGGTGGGAGTGTAGATCAGCTGGAGAGCAGGAAGGCCCTGCAGAGGGACCTGGACAGGCTGGATCCGTGAACTGAGGCAAATGGACTGAGGGTCAACAGGGCCAAATGCCGGGTCCTGCCCTTGGGTCACAACAACCCCAGGCAATGCCACAGCTCAGGGCCGGTCTCAGGCGTACTTGGTTTGCTTGTAAAGATACGGTAAAAACACTTCAAAGTTCAGCAGCCTGAGCTGTAAACAGGGTTGCTTTTCTTCATGGACTGCAGGATTCATCTAGGTTTGACAGAAAGGTTGGAGAATGGGAAAAAATGGGAAAAAAAGAAACAAAATAAGGAATGAGGCTCACAACCAGCTATATGGAAAGCAGATTTTTATGATGGTGAAATGTCAGGTGACATCCAAGTTAAAGAAAAGACCTGACAGTTTGTGATGCTTTTGTTTAACAATTTCTTTATCTGACTGCTGTTGTATGTGATTTTTGAAAGACCTCTGACATCTAATTTCTAAAGCTTTGTTCATAAGCAATAACTACAGTGTTTAATCTCTTCAGGACAAGGACTCTCTTCTTTTGTCCATGCACAGTAATTAGACCTAGCATAATTTAGAGACTCTAGATATTGCATGATCAAGAAGTATTTTTAAGCTACGCATGAGAAACGCGTCACTGCCCCTTTTCTTCCGTCGCCATTTCAGCTCTGTCTCACTTTCTCTCTGACTCTGAAGGCGCCATGTTGAAGAGTGTTCTTGTTCAGGCTTTATGGTGGAGAAAGCCTCGCTCCCTTTGTGCTGCTGGCTGCAGGGTGTCTTCTTCAGTTCAGCGCGAAGCGTGCTGGCTGCAGACAAGAGGCTGCGCCGGCTCCAGCTGGCTCTGCCAGCTCCGCGTGCAGAGGAGAGGGACTCGCCGGTCCCAGGAAGCCACGCGGATGGGTTTGGCTGTGTGGCAGTCCATGGCTGACTTTGGCTGCCTGCGGCTCTGGGATAGTTACCCACCCAGCGACCCGGGGTCCGTGCCGTGGCATTGGGAAAAGGGGAGGGGTGCAGGGGCCCGGCCCGGCCCGGCAGAGCCCGGAGGCTCCGAGGCCCCCCCACCTTCCGGCAGGCGAGCTGGAACGAAAGGAAATTCCCGCCTTTCCGCGCGGTTTAAATATGTAAATTGAGAGAAGTGTCATTAGTTTAAAAGACAGTCCATCAACCCAGGTTCAACCCACTTCACTGGGATACTGAAGCATTCAAAGCTAAATGCATGGCATTTTTCCTTTAGTTCGATTGGAAAAGATTACCGTTATCTTTTTCACACTGCCCAACAAAAGAATATGGTCTTCCCAAGTAGAATTTTTTCCTTCTACCCCTTGCAAAGCCTTGCAGGTGTGTTTCCCCTGGACACGCAGTACAAGCAAGCCTTTGGAACAAAGCATGACATCAAACTGGCTCATGGAGAGAAACTCTGGCAGCTGTCCATGACACTGCTGAATGAAAGCACTTGTCAGAGCTAACACACAGCCAAACATCCATGGACAGACAGGGAAGCACTCACTAATTACCTCCCAAATCTTCCTATTTACTTGATTATGCCTGGCTCAGAGATACAGCATGTGAAACCCCTGCTCTCCAGGGACTTGGTGCTTTCACATAGAGACATTAGATCTTCCTTACAGGAAATTGCTTTTCTCCCTCAATGTTTCCACAAAGAACTGGTAAGATGCAGGAAATAATTCTGTGAATTTGGCATCTGATGTTCATAAAGCTTCAACAGTCCCTGTAAGCAGGTAGGATTAGGTGTATGTATTGGTGTGCACTTCAGCTCAGAGCAGGCATGGCAGCACCCCTTGGCACTCCTGACATGGAACACTGACTAGAGAAAGGATTTTCCTACAACCACGCTTTGGGTGGCTTGACAGAAACAGCTGTGAAGAAGGAAGAGATGTTTGCAATACAGCATTTCTTTTGGCCTTAGCAACCAAATTCATGTTTCAAGAGTGAAAAGTTTCTGCCTAAATTCATGGAATCAAGTAATCCTCAGTGTTCTATAAGCCATTAGAACTGTGAAATTCAAATTGATGTTCTTCAGTTTATTTATTGTAAGTATGCTAAGAACAGCCTTTCTTCAGTGGAAAGACACATCCCACCTGGTGAAGCTCCTTAGTTGCCTCTTTTTCATTGAACTGCATGAAGAAAGGAAATCTCATAGCCTTCTGCCTGAGATAAGCACATAATAAGCTCCCTAAATCTAACAGATGTCTCTACCTTTTAAGCTGATCTGGGGAGCACTTTTTATAGTCTATAATCTAAAATAATTGGCTAAGGAAGAACAGCACTACATGAAAGAGTGCTGTGCCTGGCTGTAGCGGGTTTAGTTGGTAAACCGGGCAGAAACACCAATTAAGTGTAGTGGTTTTGGTTTAAAATATTCATTACTTACTTATTTTCTTTTTGTGAGATAAGAATTAGGAGAAGGCAAAGCAGGCACAAAACTTAAATAGCTGTGGTACAAAAAAAGAGATTTATTACTAACAGAACAAAAGCAAAAAGAAGTAACAAGAAATTAAAGCAAACCTCCCCCCTCCTCCAGAACTTTTTCTTTTTACTTAACTTGCACAAAGGATAACAGAACATGGGATTTTAGTCAGTGTTGCAGTTCTTGAAAAGTCTCTTTTTTATGCTTAGGGGAAAAAAGGGTTTTCTTCTGCTTCACGTGGTTCCCAAACTGCTACTAACAGCAGACCCGCCCGGAAAGAAACAATCTGCTGTAGTATGAAACATGTCTGTTATGAAAAATCTCACAGTTCCATCACACTGCCAAACATGGGCCATCACATGGGGTTATTACTCTTTTTAAGGATGAGTTATTTTGGCCTGAACACAAAGGCTTTCTTCACCACAAGTCTCTAAAAGCCTCTCGCTGCTTCTATATAGCCTGGCATAGGCACTCTTCACAATTTTCACGGGCCACACGTGAATTCTCCATCCCCCCATGTACTTCAAATGGATTAAAGAGACAAACAGTTTGTGATGTTACAGTTTCTTACCACGGCCTGCAAGAAGTATTTTTAAGCTACGCGCGATAAACGCGTCACCGCCCCTTTTCTCCGGTCGCCATTTCAGCTCCATCTCACATGACTCACTTTCTCTCTGACTCTGAAGCCGCCGTGTTGAAGAGTGTTTTTGTTCAGGCTTTACGGCGGAGAAAGCCTCGCTCCCTTTGTGCTGCTGGCTGCAGGGTGTCTTCTTCAGTTCAGCGCGAAGCGTGCTGGCTGCAGACAGGAGGCTGCGCCGGCTCCAGCTGGCTCTGCCAGCTCCGCGTGCAGAGGAGAGGGACTCGCCGGTCCCAGGAAGCCACGCGGATGGGTTTGGCTGTGTGGCAGTCCATGGTCGACTTTGGCTGCCTGCGGCTCTGGGATAGTTACCCCCCCAGCGACCCGGGGTCCGTGCCGTGGCATTGGGAAAAGGGGAGGGGTGCAGGGGCCCGGCCCGGCCCGGCAGAGCCCGGAGGCTCTGAGGCCCCCCCACCTTCCGGCAGGCGAGCTGGAACGAAAGGAAATTCCCGCCTTTCCAGGCGGTTTAAATACGTAAATTTAGAGAAGCATTATTGGTCTAAAAGGTTGCCTGTCAATTCAGGGTCTACCCACTACAGGCTACACCCAGAAACAGACTGGCTTAAGACTTCATCTCTTCCTGCTCTGCCTGCACCAGTGTGATCAACATTCCCCAGGACAGTGTGGGAGTGTGCAACCGGCCAGGGAACTACCTGCCACTGACAGGAAGAGCACTGAACACCTCAAGCCTTCAAACATCTTACTTTTTCCTCCTGGTGGGACCCAAATTCCTTACAGCACAGAGTAAGCTTCTCTACAAGCAGTACAGAAACTTACTTCTAACACACACAAGCCCTCGGAAGTACCATTTGGGGAATTCTTTAGGCATTGTTAAAGGATGCCACAAGCCCAGTTAAGATTTAGACATGTAAAAATTGTCTTTAACAGGAGACAGTGTCAAAATACAGAAACACAACACCCTTCCAAGACTTCTGGAAATATCTGGGCCTTACCGGGATTTAAGTCTGACTTATCTATTTCTTATGTTTCATCTTGTCAGGATGAACTTGCTCAGTTTTAGTAAATATATGTTCATTGTCAGAGGCACAGTTGATTTAGATACAAGACATATTTTCCAGGCATTTCTGTGCATAAAACACTGCATAATATACAAAAAGTGCAATGTGTGACTGTCAAGATACATGGTCTGAAACTTAGGAGTTAATTGTTTGCAATTCAACTGGATAAGAAAAAGGTTTATTTGAAGTGACCATAAATTGTTGTGAACTCATTAGATGGGTACCTGTTTAATACATACTGGTATAATTTCTATCTTTTTTTGCAAGAATAGCAGATCACATGATTTATAAAAGCATTTGTTGAAGATGTAATAATCACTTCAGGCAGTAATAAATGCTCGTACAACCCCCAAAATAATTGAGACCATGTTTGTAGTTTAAGCTACCCTAGCTAGTTGCATTTATTCAGTTCACCACTGGTGGAAAAGGAAGATCTCATAGAGACAACTGACTGAGCTTAATGCCTCAGATTGTGTGCAGAAAGGCTGGCTACCTCACCCTGAGCTAATGCGCAGAAAAGTGCATGTCATCATGACTCAGATCCTCCAAACCAACACACGGTAAAATTTAGAGAACCATCTTCAGAATAAAATTCCTGTTTCACAGGTTTCCTTTCTCCCTACCTCTGACCAAATGAGGTTATTGTGTTTTGACTTGAGAGAAAAAGGCAACATATCGTATACTTTCATTTAAACATGAACAGTACTTTAAGCCTTCAACTTCTTTTGTTTGCTTTACAACTTGAACACAACTTCTCTTCTTGCGCATGCAAATGAGTTGATGCCTTTGTAAGATACGTTTACTGTCTATATTCTACAGAGGCAGAAAAAAAATATTGAGTTAATTAAAAAAACCCTTCAAGATGAACTCCTGACCTTATTGACACCCACTGACCTCTTCCTTTTACATGATTGAGTCAGTAAGGCCAAATTCCACTCAAAATCATCCTGAAAATAATTTTTGTTTTTGAAGTTGAAAGCATTTCTCTAGTGGGAAACTTGATTTCCCTAATTCACGTATTTATTATATATATTGGTATGAACAACAAAATATTTTGAAAAGGCGAAAAAGTATTTTTATTATATGAGAGAGCATGTCAGAGCAGAGTTCAACAAGGTAATCTGTAGAGAAAAATCTTTGTCCTAGAGGTGAATTGTTGAAGATCACAGAATCACAGACTGATTTGACTTGGAAGGACCTTAAAGCTCATCTCGTTTCAATCCCCTGCCATGGGCAGGGACACCTTCCACTAGAACAGGCTGCTCAGATCTCCAAAGATTACCTGAATTGTCTTGAGTGTAGTTGACCTACTGAATGTTTGTTTAAGTAAATATGAATCTAAAAAAACCTGCCACACTGAGTTCTTTATCTGGAGCAGCTTCTTGAGTCATTTATTAGAGCAACCCAGATAAAAGCAGATCTTGTGGAAAGAGCAATTTCTTTTGCTCTCTGCTCACAGATTCTTGCTTATCTTGCCTGTTATTAAAAATATTAACTGATGCTCATTAATACTGAAATACTATCATAATTATACAATATAGTGTAATTAATATAACACTAAAACCAGTAAAATAAAATCACACTAGTGACAAAATTGTTAACTTTTCAAACACCCTTTTGGTTACATATTTCTAAAATACCTAGATTTTTCTATTGCTTAGACATTTCTAAAAAAAAAAAAAAAAACCAAACCAAAACAAAACCTACATCATTACTAGTTGCATTCATAGAATTGTTACTCATACTCAGATTTGATTTTGCCCCTGTACTTCCAGAGGTGTACACACTATTCAGGAGTTAAGAAAAACTAATTTCCAAATTATAACATAATTATTTAGAAATTATTTCTGAAAAGTCAGTTTATTTTTAGAAAGTTATCACATAACTTTTCCCAAAAAGAATTAAGGACTTAATCACTGCATTCTTTATAAACTTTGCATTATTTGATCACTTCTCTGGTGTGGAGGGCTGTGAGCCCTTGGCACTCCCTTGGAGGAGAGAAGCCTGAGGCCAAAAGGAGTCACACCAGAGATAAGCAACCTATCTCTAGGTTATGGTGACCAAGTGAACACCCCCAGCACGCCTAGCTTCCTTATGGTAATACCTTGTACCCAGTTGGCTGACTGCTTTCTACCCCAGCCCCTGCCTTTCCTAGAAAAAGACCCCTGTTTCTGCCCCCAGACAGGGGGTTCTCATCTCTGGCCTCCCCTTCACAGAGGCTGCTGGACAATAAAGATACCTCTGTGGAACTGCCATACGGGGCTCCTGTGTCTCCATCCCCGAGTTCTGCTGGGGTGATTTCACAAAGAGCTGAATCACAAGAGCTGGAATCACTTGGAGCTGAGATATCGCTACACGTGCTGAAATCCCCTGTCACTCAGGGAAGTTGCTACAGCCCCTAGAAAAGCCTTTCCCTGGTGGGACGCTTTCTCTAGGAAGGCCGCAACGCACCTGGTTGCTCACCCCCGGCTCCCTGAAAGCGACACTCCGGAGAAGTGGGTTTTTTATACCCTCTGTTACTGCCTGTTGAGATTTAATTTTCTCTGTAAGGCAGGCTGAAACCTGTTCTTTGTGGTTACAAACAGGTTTTGCACAAGCCTTGAGCACCACCTGACATGGATGGCAAACACGTACTTTCCCGACAGCAGCAGCTCAGTGTGACACAAGGTCACTTCCCAGCCCTCGCTCACCTCACTGAGCCCCTGTGGCCTCACCACCCAATTCTCTTCCACCAGATTTGTCCTCTCAAAAAACACAGCCAATACTTAGGCAGACTTACACGTTCACAGTTCTGAAATCCTGCGTCCAAGAGGTGGGGAATGTTTCTTTAGCAATTGCTACCTATGAATTCAAAGCCTGTAATGCACAGAGGCTGAAGAGTGCAGCCACATAAAGGTGAGACACAGGTAAGGTAACACATCAAGGAATTTAGCAATATACTGGCATTAAGTAGGATTTCCGTGGAAAGCAATGCTGTGTCACTCTCTGGGACAGACTTCTCAGCAGATACTTGGCCTGTGCAAGCTCCTGATTACTTCTGCTCTCTGAGGTGACTTCCAGCCAGTTCAGTTTTTTCAGCAGAGCCCCATGCCTTGAATGAAAAGCCTTGCCTAGCCTGACAGGGACTTCTTTCCTGCAAGGAACTTGCCTTTGTCAAGGTACTGCCCCATTTCCTCTTATCCAAGAGCTTAGCTAAATGAAAAAATAGTTCCTGCATGGACTGCAGATTTGCTGAGCTGGTGAAGAGCTTGGGGTGAGTTCATAAGTGATGAGGGGTTTCTGGGTACAAGTACAAATACAGCTCAAGAAAAACAATGAAACGTGGATTCTGTGTAAGTGGCTTATAAATCTCAGAAGTCTGTTATCACAAAGACTATGGTTCCTATGTCACTCCCATTGAGATAATTATTCTCTCAGGAACAGCACAGGAACAACCTAGGATAAAAGGCACCGGTGCAGAAGGCTCAGTGGTTTTGGCTGAAGAGGCGAGGGATCAGGCTGGGCTGAAAGCTCTACATACAAGTTCAGATGTGTTTCTACTCCTACAGTGCCAGGCTGAGCATCTCTGGCTTCCATTCAGTATAACCCATGGCAATTAACAGATGAAAGTAGGAGCAGGGGTAACAAGAGAGGTACAAAGAAAGGGGGAAGGGCAAAAGAAAACTAAACACATAGAACACCTCTAACTTCAAAATTGCATGACCTTAAGTATTCTGCTGTGCATTCAGAGGTCTAACTTCAAAGAATTATTTTAGCTGAAAAAAGATCTTGTAACATTCTGTAGATAAAACTTTCAGTAACGTGTATGTTTAATCTTTGGAGCAAAATCAGACCCATGATCAACACAAGGAAGTTCTAGAAGTAACTTTGAGTTCTCTTTCAAGCTGGCCAATTTAAGACAGTTTATAATGGGAGGCCCCAAACTGCCATGTCCTAAGTCAGAATGCCTTGATGCAGTTAGGGAGGCAATTAAGTAAAGATTGCAGAATTCCTTTTTGCATATAAACTGCCTGGATGGCCACTGGCCCATAGGCATGCCCTCAGCAGAACAGCAGACTGCCAAAGATGGCAATATCCCAATTGAAGACTAAAATAGGATTAGGATTTTTAAATTGCTTAATCTCTTCCTCAAAAAACTGCATTTCATGCCCTGTGATGATCTATAAGCTAGATATAACAGTCAGTTGCTATGTATAGCTGTTATTAATCTTAACTTCTTTTTATCAGTAAAGGAAGACATGAGAAAAATGGGGGTACTTTGTATGTTTATAATGGGTTGAATAGAACTTCCAAAGCTTCAAAGTCTGTTCCTGCAATACTTTATGCACATAGAGAGCTTGAAGCGCTCAAGTAATGCTGGTCTCTGACAGGCTGTAAGTAGCCACACAGGCTTGCCAGGGTCAGGACTGCCAGGTGTGTGTAATCTAGGACTCAGCCATTAGACAGACACTCAAATGCATTCAATAAGCCCATATTTGCTAACTTGCAAACTCATTTTCACCGTTAGATATTCACACCCCATGTGGTCTTATTAGCACAAACTGCAGGCTATCACTATTAGCTACTACTAAAATAAGCATAGTGAGAAAATATAGCCTCATATGAATAACTTACATGACTTTCACATAGCAAAAGTGATTGTTTTTAACTAGTGCAAAAGATACACCACACAACATTAAGCCAGTTAGATATTTTTATTAAGTCTAAGGCTTTTATATTTACCTTTCTGATGTGTATAACACACATCCTAAGTTACAAAGATGAATCCAGCCCAGCTTCTGCCCCAAAGCCTATCCCTCTTGTTGATCAATATGCATATTTTACATCAGGACATGAAATGCATTATTATATAAAAAAACACAGGAATCCATCAGTAGGGCACTGTGCAGTTTAAAACCTCCCTGGAGAGACACTCCCAAGTTGGCAGGGCCTTTGTGCTCCACAGCTCAGCATAGCAGAACCTCAGTGAGGGAACAGGGCAAACCAGAGTTCAGGTCCAAAGGTGCCTCCAGGGTCTGGAGGCAGATCTGGGGCTAAGCTGAGCGAGCAGCCTGCAGCTCAAGGGCCAGAGGAACAGCAGCCACAACTGAGCCACACCCAGAGACCACCACACCTTCCAAAGGGCCGAAGGGCTGAGGTTAAATAGAGACCCCAGCCTGGGGTGGAGGCAGGGAAAGGAGGCCCCAGATGAGGGGGATCAGGGCCTATAAGGCTTTTTAGAGCCCTCAGGACCATAACACCCATTACCCCTTTGTAAGAGAGAATTTTGTGCACAATTGAGTTCAGTGAGAGCATGCATGGTCAGATAGCGCTCCTGGTGCCCATTATAGTGATAACATTGTGCTAAGTATTGCTGAAGAAGATCTTTAGGACCGACATGTAAAGATCAGATACAAAGCCCCCTCTCTGTCAAGACTTTGGCTAGATAGAATGGTTTCTTGTTTTACAATGTACCGTGGGAACTTTAAAAACCAAAATCAATTAGCATTCTAGGATTCAAACTGATCCTAAGGGTACTTAATCAATAATCCCTTTAAGAAAACAAACTTTATTCCTCTGTTTTCTGGTCAAGTGCTGTGATCTACTAGGAGGTATGTTTGGCTAGGGAAGCCTACAAGAAGGAAAACATCTGCATTTTTTGTCCGTGGGCATGTTTTGATAGAAGCCAGAGAAAGTAGAAGGTGGGGTGGGGAGCTAAGAAGGGGCAGGAATACCTTTCCATTTTACAAAAGACCTGGGCTGGGCAGCAGCAGGTTTCCTTGATTGCTTTTTTAAAGCAGGTTGGCTGGAACTTTACCGATAGCATTCAGGGCACAGCAGAGAGGCTGAACTCCTGGAGACTCTGGAGAAACTGCTGCGGGGCTTTCTACTGGCTGGTGACACAAGTGTTCCCGTGTGCCCCCAACGTGACAGTGCTGTTGGGATCCAGCAGCAATCTTCAGGGGAAAGACATCTAATCCTTAGTGAGTACAGCACAGCATGAAGGAAGTGAGACTGTCGCTCCTCTGGCAGCAGAGACAGTCATTCCTCCTGACAATGTCAGGAGCAACTTGGAGGGTACTAGTACGAGACAGTCTTCTGCTGCTCTTCCCCATGGGACAAATAATTCATTTACAGGGCTAGCATGTGACTGCAAACCTTCATTGTCTCCAAGGAAGATACTATGAGATTTAACAAGGAAAGAGGTGCTTAAGAGATTGTATGTCCCTGTTCTCTACTGCTTTGTGAAAGAGCTAGACATTTTACTAGCAAAATGCTACATCAACTTCAAATTTCTCTCCTCTGTCCAATTCAGTAGAAGGACCTTCCACAGAAAATACTCATCTATATTGGTGTCACAGGAAGCGAGTGCATGACTGTAAATCGCATTCAGCAGGTGTCTGATTGTTAGTTTATTGGTGTCAAAAGCTGACATGAAACTGAAATTGGCAACACGGGGTAAATGTATGCCATTGTGGAGAATGGACATGCAGTATTTGAAAACCTTTCTTATTATGCTGTAGCAAAAAGCCCAACTCTCAAATGCTGTCAGCTCACGTTTGAAGTCCTCTGACCCTTTTGCTTCTCCCCACCACCACTTGCAAGGCCTGCCAACTTTCAAATGGGGCTTCAGAGAAAAGAACAGTCTGCCTAGGCCTTTACAGTATTTTTAGGATCTAAGAAGGGCCTAAAGCAATATTATAAACAAAAAAATGTTGAGCAAATTGTTTGCAGGAGAACTGAGCAGGTGGTGGTATTGCTCTCCAACTGTGGCTTAGAAAATCCTAAATTTCTGAGGAAGTTTTGGCCATTGTTGGAATCTGCTGTGGACAACCACCAGCAGCTGCAGGAGAACGTAGGATTCAATCTCTGCAGCACAACCTGGGTTATTCCCTGAGATCAACCATTCCCGATTTACACAACAAGAGGTGCTAATGCTGAGGAAGAGGTGACTCAGATCTTGGTAGAGACTTCAGCAAGACACCTTAGGTTGGGTTTTGTCCCCATAGGGGGCACATGGGAACAGGAGAGCAAGAAGGAAGTAGCAGCTCATCTATGACATCAGTGGGGTGGGCAGGAGAGATCTGCCTGCAGTGACAGCAGACAGATCTGTGGGACACAGTGAGAAGGAAGGATAGTGAAGAAGGTGTCCAGAAAGCCTGACCGGAAACAGTCATTAGATGTCAGGGATGCAGGACTATGTAGGTTGCCCGGGATGCTGGTTGATGTCAGGAATGCAGTATGGATTGTCAGGGATGCAGGATGGGTTTCCCAGGATGCTGGTTGATGTCAGGGATGCAGGATGGGTTTCCCAGGATGCTGGTTGATGTCAGGGAGGCAGTATGGATTGTCAGGGATGCAGGATGGGTTTCCCAGGATGCTGGTTGATGTCAGGGAGGCAGTATGGATTGTCAGGGATGCAGGATGGGTTTCCCAGGATGCTGGTTGATGTCAGGGATGCAGGATGGGTTGCCCGGGATGACGGTCGGTGGCAGATCCGCCCTGTGGGCGTGTCCGGGCGGATCCCGGCCCTGCTGGTCCCGCCCGGCGGCCGCAGTAGCAGGAAGCGGCGGCGTGCGGCCGGGCAGCGTCGGTGGGAGCGATCGCGGTGTCCCGGGAAGGGGCCGGCAGCGACGCCCGGGAAACTTCCCGAGGGGGAAGCGGCCGGGGCAGCGGGATCAGGAGGGCTCCTGGTCATTCCCGTGTTGGGAGCGCCGGGTGCCGCCTCCGCGGCGGCCTGACATGAGCTCATCGGCGGCGGCGGCGGCGGCAGCATGGCCTGTGCCCGGAGGGACGGGGAGGCGGACGGCGAGCCCGACCGCTCCCTGCGGCACATGCTGCGGGCGATAGCGGAGGAGCGGAGCCGCGCCGGCCTCCGGCACGACATCAGCGGCCTCGGTGAGTCGGGCGGGGCGGGCGGGGAGCGGCACCGGCGCCGGGAGCCCCCGGAGGGAGCGGCAGCCCCGGCCCGGCACCGCGCCCGGTTCGCTGTCAACAACAACACCTGTTGTGTTCCGCCGGCACGGGGACGGGCCCTCCTGCCTTCCCGAGCCCCCGGGCGCCCCTCGGGCTCATCCCTTGCTCTATTGTCTGAAACGCCCTTGGAGAAAAATGGTCAGAAGGCACCGCGCACATCAGCCCATATTGTATTTTTTAAGTGTAAACTACGTATCGTGTGTTTTGGGATGGAAACAGAACCGATTTTTGATGCCTCCTGCCAGTGCTCGCTCTTGTGCGGCTCTCAGACGCTCTCTAGAGATTCTGAGCCTGACACCTCCCTTCTCTGTTTAAATGACTTCACGCCACTTGCCATGGTCTAGTAAGCACAGAATGTTGTGGCTCCTGCAGGTCAGTTAATTTTTTAAACCGTGGAGGATTTCTTTAGCTTTCTGTCTTGTTTATTTTCATCTCGGTTGATGCAGATTTCACATGGCACATCTTTATTTAGCTTTTGGCAAAGCTTATGCACTGTAAAACAAAAGTTTCATTGAAATTCAGTCGACTTTAGGCAACAGAATGGTATGGCAGCTCCTTAACCAAAATTGTTCACATCAGGAAACTCTTCTGGCCAGGCTAATGAATAGAAATTACTAATTTTTATATGCAGCAGTAGAGATCATGGAAATTGTTCTTCACATCCAGAATTTCTGTCTACCTTATTCAAAGCTTTTGTATAGCCAGGACTGGACCTGTGTTCTAAGGGGATGAATATCCAGAAGTTCTTGCAGGGGCAGATCTTGAAATGATGAAAAGTGATGTGCAACACTTGTTTCTTCCATGGAGCCTTTATTAATGACTCCTCCCTCCTCAGCTCGTTTATAAGGCCCCAAAAGTCTCCTCCATTTTTGAGTCTTTGTTAAAAGCTCAGAATAAGTTCTTATTCAGGTCTTACAGGCTGTGAGGTGTGGATTGACATGGTTCTCTGCCTTTATGCATGAGTTTGTCTGCTAGTGCTTGCTGTGGTCTCCCTGGGAAGGAGTGGGCTCTCTGTTCTTTCCTTTTGCTTTGCCAGGGAGTGAAATCTTGTGGGAACAAAGAGAAATGATTCTTTGTTTTTTATGCCTTTTTCTAATGGAATTGGCTCTCTGGACTGTGACGTGGTGTTGAAATGTTACAGGGCCTAATAAAGTAAGTAAAATGTTGTGGCAAAGAAATTGTAAACAAAACGGGGGAAATCCCACAAAATGTAAATGCCTGTGAGACTGCATTCATTGGAAAGCTTCTGTCAGGTCCTGTTTGGCCATCTCATGTTTGAATGTGAGATAAAGACTCCCAGGAAGGGAAATACCACCATCACTTTCTTTTGCTGAAATTGGAAAAGGGAAAAACTGTGGTAGCTGGTAAGACCATGCAGATACTTCCTCTCTGCTGGTGTTTGAACACACATCCACAATAACCTATCATGGGAAGTCCTGCTTTGGGATAGTCACACAAGGAGTAGGACAGTGTACCTCTGTTCTACCAGGTGAAGACTTGAAAGGAAAGCTTCAGGAGAGCTGCTTAGCTAGTGGCACTGAGGGGCTGCTCATGGGTGTGGAGAGTTGCCCATGTATGTCTGTTCCTGCGTGGAGATGTGCATTTTGCTTTGTGTTCCCTGATCCATAACCTTGTCATTTCCAGTTAATGAGAGCTCTTTCCCCTATGCTGTGATTTGTTGCCAGATTAGTAAATTGTTTAAATACCTCCGTTAGGAAGAATACTGAGTTTCTGGCTCGGTAGAAACTGTAGATGAACCCAAGGTGTAATTCTGTGGCTTAAACTTACGTGTGTCTGCTCTGTACTAGTGAATGCTGTTGCAAGGCATGCAACACACTTGGAATAGCCTGGGCTGTTCTGGAGTATGCTGGGCTCTGGCAGCACAGCAGATGTAAAGGATTTTCCTCAAGTTCAGAAGTCATGAAAGTAGTCACAGTCTTGTCTGGGTTCAAGTGGTTAACACAGAGATCTTGTCTGCCTTTTGTGCCTGGGTGGCACATCACCTGTGGGGCTTCAGGACCTGCACACCCACAGCTGGTTTTATATTCATGGTGGGGGTTTTTGTAATGGCCATATCCTTTTGAGCTGTATCAGTAGGTGAAACCTGTTGATTTTCACTTCTCTTCAAATCAGCTGGCAAAGACTCCAACAGTGGCTTTTCCCTGGGTGCTGCTAATCCCTCAACAATAAAATGGGACTCACTGGGTCATAACTTGGCCATCCTCTCTCCTTTTGTGTATTTCCTAGAAGTGAGCCCAAGGAGGAGGAAATTGCCGTTTTTGCTGACACTGAGGTTTGGTGAGAGGAATTGCTTTGTTTCAAGAATGTCATGTAAGCATTTGGACAGGCTTTGTTCAAAAGTGTAAATCCCCTTGTGTGGTGGGGATTTTCTGTAATGTCCTGTTTGTGTAATGTATAAAAGGTAGCACTTCAAAATAATGACTCATGTCATTATTTACCAAGCTGGGAAGGGTGATGTCTCTTCAAGAATTCTTGGCTGGATGTCCGTGTCACCCAGTTGTACAGTACTGCTCTGGTGTTGTGCACTAAGCTCCCCCTGAAATGCTGTTGGTTACAACATTTCTCTGGCAAAATAGTTCTGAGGGAATGACAGATGTGCTGTGTGTCTCCTCAGCCAGGCTTCATGTAAGGCTGTGAAGTTACCTTTTGGCCAAAGCCCTGAACTAGGAATGTTTTATTTTTGGTGGTTCCTGATACTGCTATGTAACATTTTCAGATGCTTAATTTCCTTGTCCTTCTGTCTTTCAGTGAGAATTTGCCCTGCTTTTAGAGTAGTAGAGTGGGTTTGGGTGGAGGTGTGACTTTATTTGTACTGGAACTTAGAATGAGTAAGAAAAAATAAATAGGTAGATCCGGATCTCTTGAACTGTGGCTGGTCAGTAATGGAGACGTGTAGTGGGTGAAAAATGGAGAAGTCATAGGGATCCTGAAAAGAAGGCGAATGCCCTGTGGAGTGCAGTACATGAGGCTTTAACAAGCAGCTGAAAACTGAGGTGTGTAATGAGAACCTGTTCCAGGTGCCAGCAGAGAGGCCCAATAGTCTTGCCCGTCATGAGAGTTTCTTGTGCTTGCTTTCCTGGCAGTCCTGGGGCTGTTCTGGGACTTGAACAGCTGTTGAGGAGACGAGGGTGTACCGGGCATGGGGGCAGCAGAAGCAGGAATGTTCATCCTCAAAGCCAGAGGGTTGCCTGGACTTGTTTGTGCAGCAGTGCACAAACCTCGGGGCTCATCATGTGAGAAGAGACTGTGGCATGATTCATGGGCCACATTGCCTTGATGAATAAGACCTGGAAAGAATTCTTTAGCTTTCTTGAGAGAAGGGAAGGTGAGGTGGCATACAGTAAATGCTGGACCCTGTGATGGCAACATAATGTGGGTAAAAGGATGAAGAACAGGGGAAGAAATTTTTGGAAAACAAAAGAGGTTAAAATGAAAAATTAAAAGGAGAGTTAATTTGGATTTGAAAGTACTGGATTCAGGCCTTACCTTTTTCATAGTGTAGTAACTTTTAATTAAATTATAATATTCAAGAAGGATATATTTTCATCTGTAACTCTGAAGAAAGTGTATCCGCAGAGTAAGTGGAAGTGTCTGCAGAGAATTTACTGCAGCACAGAACTGGTTTGACAGGAGTCACTTTCCAGCAGACACGAAACATTCTTCATTCGTGGTTCTTCTTGGAGTTAGTTCAGAGAGTTGTGCAGTCAAAGGTGAAAAACTACAAAAGCTGCGAAGCTTTTTTTACTTTTTATCTGTCAATAACAAGAAGGTATGAAAATCACATCTGTCCTAACAAAAACTTGAGGGATGTATACAACCAAATTCACCAACTATGGGTAATGTGGCCTGTAATGAGTTTGTTTAATTTAGGACAATTTGTTTGCAGTTTAAAATACAATTTTTATTACTTTTAACTTATTATTTACACTATTTCTTTTGCCCTGTTTATAAAGTGTTTTGCAGCTAATGACTATGAAATGTTCACTAAAAAATGTACAGTCAAATACTGAAGAGAAAAAAAGATACTAATGTAAGAAACTTACAAATAGTAAAATAAAAAAGTTTTTATAGAGTAGCTTCCTAATCAGTCAAAACCAAAAATACCCTCCACAACATTGCAACCAGGAAGAATCTATTTCTTTCCAGGAAAAGTTCTAGAAAGTGCAAATACAATGCAAGATCAGAACAGATTATTTAAATCAGAGTTAGAGTAAATACTTTGAAGTCAAAGTGATTTAACCAGTTTACCCTCAGGTAAATACCTTGAGGTATTGAACCTCAGATTTGTAGCTGGAGAAAGACAAGCAAATGGCAAAGAAATTCCAGTGTGAAAGATGATTTTAAAGCTTGTTTGTTTTGTTGGGGTTTTTTTTGTTGTTGCTGGCATTGAAAAATGTCTGGAAGAAATTTCTGCAATCAAAAAATGCATGTAGACATTTGATGTATAGTTGAGCACTTGGATGGTATAGGAGGAACCACAGGTGGAGCAAACTCTTTGATCCAGTGGCTTTGGCCAGGGGATGGGAATGTGTTTCTGCTTGTCCAAGGGCTTTGTGTTCTGGGATCCCATCCTGTCACTTCTACAGTCGAGAGTGGGAGTGTCCCTGTAGGATCAGGCCACGGAGAATGGCAGTGTGGGGCTAAATTCTAGGCCTGCAGTCCTCCAAGGTTAATACCTTTTTTTGTGTGGGGTTTTTATGTTTGGTTTTGTTTGTCTTTTAAAGGTGATTTATTTAAAATTCTGTTTTGATTGTCCCTTAGAACCCTGTTCATGCTGATGTCACTAATGGCCTGTCAGGCTTTCCATCATTCACCAGTGTATTCAGGGATTTGTCATGTGGCTGTGAAGGTTAGCTTCTGTCTGGAGTGTGACAGATATTCCATGCCACATCGATAACGTAACAGACTATCTTTTATTACAGGTTTCACATTGTTTTTAACAGCTGGGTTAGTAGTTTATTCTTTCATTTTAATAGAGATGAAACCCTGTGGGATTTTTCATGTCCTGCTCGGGAGCGTACATGCTCTAATTGTCAAAGTCAGACTGGAGATGCTGAAGTAAAGAGGCAAGATTCTTTTAAAAACTAGGAAAAAACCCACCACCACACACACACGCACAAAAAAAAACAATCCACACAAAATACCTTGCAGAACATTGTTCCCTACCAAAATGAGCAATTAAGTTTCTAGGGCATGGCATGCTGCTGTTCATTTCTGAATGCTAGCAGAAGTTGCTGGATCCACCCACCCCCCCTCTTTTTTTTTTTTTTTTTTGATGAGTGTCCCTCTGGGCAAAATTATGGATCCATAAGCCTGATGGTGGGAACAGTCAGGGTATTTGAGAACACCCATCTCTTATTTATGTAATACTGTAGCTCTAGTAACCTTAGCTGCTTAGTTTTGTTGTTCTAGTAGTGGACCCTACATTTTTAGTAGGGTGCTAAGTTGTAAATCCATTTGGAAGTCTCAGTTCTGTTTTGGAATTTAAGATGGATGGGAGGTTTTTCTTAGGGATTAGGACACATCTTACCTATAAGGTTCAGGATGGGTCTTTTAAAGATTTAACATTCTATCTTTTGGGATTCTTTCCAAGGAATGAAAAGTGGAATTTCTTGAAGAATGAAGTGTGTTGGTCTCCCCTCTAACTGTTAGTGTTCAGGGTGCTGATAAACAGGAAAAGCTTAGAGGATGCAGACTCTTCAGTAGCTGAATTACACAGTGTCTTATATTCCAGCTGCATTTCTGGAAAACCAAAACCCTGCAGTTAAATAGTCAGTAACGATTGTTGCATCTGCTTATCCTTGTAAACTGGCTCAGTAGGATCAGGTAGCAGCTCACTGACATTTTAAGTATTATCAAGAAGTGAACAATAAGGTAGAAAGAGAAAGTCTGCACGAAATCAATTCATGGTGTCAGGAGCCCACTGAATAGTGAAGCCGCTTTCTACAGACAGTGTTCAAAAGTATGTGAAACAAGCTGGTTTGGTCTGTCTGCAGTCCCTTGGGTTAAACGGTGAATTTCAGGGAATCAAGGTTGTTCTTTTTTGGGGGTGTGTGATCATAAAGAGGGTTTTGTTTACCTTTCTCTATGTAGGAGGTAAAATGCAGTCAGAATACAGGAACAGCAGATATAGCATCATGCTGCTGCTGCTGTGGAGTTGTGGTCACCTGGGCACACTGCAGCAGTAGTTCCGTTGGCTGAAGTTAATCAGGTGCACCAACAGTCCTAAGTAATTTTTTCCCCTGAATTCTTACTGTTTAAGGCACAAATTATATGTGTGAAGATTTATAGGGTTTTCTGCAATTTCAACACTTTAAAACTAAAGTTCTTGTTTTTTTGAAGTTTTGGTTCACCTGGTCTCTAGTATAGACAGTGTGCTAGTACTATGCAGAAATTGAACTCTGAAAACAGTAATATTCTTCATCTTCCTACTCTGGGGGTTCCCTAGACATATTTCATTAGGGGCCACAAGTTAAATCCCTTTAGGTGAATGTAGTATTTTGCAGGAAGGTAATGTATTGTGGTGTGAAGAGCAATTCATTTTGGAGCCATATCTGTCGTGCCACAGCAGTGAGGAAACAGCTACTGGTGCTGGTACTGAGGCTGCCTTAGGTGTTTCAGAATATTTTTTGCATAATTTTCTTTCCTGTGTCAGAAAGCAGAGCAGATGGTAGGCAATCATCAGTCCTTCACATTTGAAGCATTCTGGATTGTTTCCAGATACAACAGTGTGCTGGATGTGCAAAAGTGCATTTGAGGTGACCTAACCTGTTGAACTTTGTCATGTTTCCTTCTGGAAAATGACATCATTGGGCTTTTTGTCCCTTCTCTTTAGGCAAGAGGTGCTCAGTGAGTCAGGCCAAGACTACCCCTAGTTTTGCTGTTTGTGTTGATGAAAATCTTTATGGCTCAATAGGGACCCAGCTCTTCCTAAGTTCCCATGCAAAGGCCCCATGTCAGGAATTGCCCTGTCTCCATGCCCAGAGTCGTTTCAAGTGTCAAGAATGCTGTGTTAGGTGTTGCTCCCATTTTACCCATCTGTTGGTACTGCATCGTGTCAGGTCTTCTGTAGAATATCGGTGAACACTTGGGAGGGGTTTCCTGTGAGCACGTGGAGGTGGAAGATCGATTACTTCTGGTTATCTATGTCTGGAAGTAACAAGGTAGTTTTAACTCCAAACTCTGTTTGCACATCTAACTGCCAAGCTTGGATAAAAGGTGAAGTGTGTTGAGAGTTCTTGGTCCTGCCTGGCAGGGCTTTGTGTGATCAGCAGAAACTTGAGAAGTGGATTAAAATGCCAGTGAAGCTTGAGCTGTCTTTCCACTATGAAGAGCTTGATTTAATTGCCTGGAGAGTCCAAAACACCATCCAGATAAGGGAAGTGTTTTGAAATGGATTTATAACATTCTGCTAAGAGCTGCGAAGGATTTCACTGGAAATTTATTCCTCTATGTTCTTGGAGAGCAGATACAGGAGATCTTGAATGTCTAGCAGTGTTACAGTTCCAATAAGGAATATGTTTACTTACCTGCCTTAAAGGACCCTGAGAGGTGGGTTTCAAATTTCCATAAAACTCTGTGCTCTGCAATAATACACAGGGTGTTCAGTGTGATTGAAATAATTGGTCTTGAGGAGATGAATTTATTGCCTCATGAGGGTCACTCCTGCTTAGTAATTGCCTGATCTCATCCTTTCAGAAGGAAGGCGGCAAGCTCATGGCAGTACAACTTAGAGATAAAGCTCTATAAACCCAGGTGACATCGGAATAATGATGATCCAGCTTTTTATATACATTGTAGGAATGTTGAAGTACCTTTTTTTTGTTTGTTTTTAATGAGTAGTTTAATTCTGCCTGAATAATGAAGGTCTGAACAGATGACCCATGTTTTTCATAACAAGGGTGACTAAACTCTACTCGAAGTATCATTTGAATTGTTAGTAGCCCGTGTTTTACATGATTAAAGGGGAACTGATTTCATCCTCTTTGATCTTTGAAATTAAAAGCATAGATTACGTTATGCTGAGTTCTTTGCTCTGACTCTTCAGATTCATTCTGGATTGTTCTTCATAAGTGGTTTTTCTTTTCTTTCAGTTAACGAAGAAACAAAGATTTAAAGGTTTGCATTAGGTGCTGTAAAAATGTTACAGGACCAGAATAATTCTTATGCGATTTTTTACTTTCTTCTGTTCAACAACTGTCAGACTAACTCATTTGGTGATAGATATCTAAGTAGTCATATGTGTGTATATTTAATACAATGCATTTATCCTGTGACACAACAGAAGTATTTTTGAATGGAAGAATGATGCCTTTTGCACTTGTTCCACACTTGAGTGCGTCTAGTTGCTCCTAGAAGCCGGTGGGGAAAATGTGATTGTGAGTCTCAAATGGAAAAGTGGAAAGGCAGGCAAAGTGTAAGATCCCAAGTACGCTGTTTGCCACTTTTACAATTTTGCTGTCTTGAATTCATTTCTAAAGTAACATTTCTAGGTATCTCCAAAATAAAGAGATTAAAAATTTAGACTTGGTGTGTTGAAGCTCACTCTAATGTTTTGCTCTGAAGCTGCTGTAGCTGGTGCCAGCAGTGTCAGAGTTGCACTCGGAGCAGGCTAGTGTCCCGTTCCTGGAAGCTGTGCTGTCTTCTGTTCCTTCCTGTGACATGGCCAGGAGCACCACGTGGCCTGTAAATAACATGAACTCTGCTTTATTAACAAAAACATAAATACAGAGTTGTCTGTGATTTTTTGTGTCAAAACTTGAATTCTGAGTTCCTTTCCAATTTGAGTTATTTTCTACAACTGCCAGAAATGAAGAAAACTCCAGGTTCAAATTTTTCACTCTATATTGTTCTGAATGGGGCAAAAGGGGAAAATCAAGTGTAAACATGTCCTTCCTCTATCTCTTTTTCTGGTAAGAAACTTTGAAGGGAATCACAAATGTTTCTTCAGCAAAATGCTGTGAAGAATGCAACAAGTAAAAATGTTATGCTTACCTTGTACTTGCTTGTCACTGTCTGAAACCTGAGGTTGAGGGCATTTCCTAAAATTTACAGAAAACAAAAGGATTGGGGGAAATTGGACTTATTGTGGCTGTATCTAAAGCCTTGGTGTGTCTCTTCAAATGCAGGATCTATGCTTCAGTGCTTTAATGATTGAATAGAAGAATATTAAGATTTATATGCTTCTAAACTGTAGTTGCAACATCAAAAGGCAGTGAACTGTGTAATCAAAATCTATGGGGAGGATGTTTGTAAGCCCAGTGGTGGGGAAAAGCAGTAAAAGACATTGCCTTGTGGTGCTTGTGCTGAGGAATTTTCTAAGAAAGACCTTTCTTTTTCAGCTCGCGTGTTCCCACTTGAGACCTTGTAACTGTCATGAGATAGAAGAAGTGATTTCTCAGTAGATAAAGGTTGTGACTTTCTCTGGTTGTTTATGAACCATTTTTTGTAACTCTCTTTAGCCTGGAGAGAGCGCCTGTTGAGGGTGATGTGGTGGGTGGGAGAGACCCAGGGAGGGAAGGAGGGTGAAAGAAGCAGAGCTGAAGTGCCAAACAATGCTCATGTTGCAGGTTGGAGGTGAAAAGCTTGGAAGTGTCTTAACTCTTTAGCCCAGTATTGTGTACCCTCGGCCGGGTTGCTGTAGTACACCCATGTACAAGCCTTCCAGGTCTGTAGGGATTTGTAGCTGTGCAAGTCTCCTGTTTGGAGGCGAGAGTGGAACAGTGATGCTGGTTACCAGTGGAAAGGGATGGCATGTTTTCAGTAGCTAAAATATTAATGGAAGACTAAACCTCTGTTTATGAAATAGAACAGCAACTTTGCAGTAGTTGCTCTCCCTTAAGGAGTAGGGTGCTGGCTTTAGGGCAGTTTTTTGGGTTCTCTCTGACTGAAGGTAGTATGTCATGTCTGTTACTAAAATTCCTTCTCCCCTCCCCTCCCCTCCC
>VZTI01001629.1:3740-32612 GCA_013397865.1 Struthidea cinerea | reverse complement strand
TCCCCTCCCCTCTCCTCTCCTCTCCTCTCCTCTCTTTCCTTTATCGATAATGACCATTTCCCCAGAGAGCCAGTTTTTTTCTTGTTTCCAGTTGTTTGGTTGTGGACTAAATTAAATTCTTGTGCTTTACTTGTGGCTGTCAAGAAACTATCTCTTTCCTCACATGTACAAGGTGCCTGCAGCATGAAAACCTGTGATGCTGATGAGGGGATCAATGTTCTCCAGGCAGGACAGCCTGGGAGTGCTTCCTTGACCATTTGATGGTTTCACAGTAAAGTGATCAGCTGTTAGAGGAAGCACTTTGCTTCCATGCATGGCTGTGATTTGCTTAGAGAGTGGCCTGCATTTGCCAGAAGAGGAGATTTCACTGGGATGTAGGTGAGTGGGCAGGCAGTTCACTTTCATTTCTAGCTAAACAGCTATATTTGTTCTTAGAAACCTGCATTAACAGTAATGTCAATGCTAAAGGGATCGATGCCTAATTAGCTGAAATATCTAGTCGCTGGCAAAGACCCTCTGTTGGACAACCCCACCCTGAAGTGGGAGTTTTAAAGGGCATTTTTTTCTTTTTTTAAGAAATACTTCCTTCTTTAGACTGGTTGTCTTACGTGGACATGTCAAGTTGGACGCCCAGCTGAGAGATGGTAGTGTCAAAGAAGTTTTTTTAAAATCTTGGCTGCAAGATAGGTGAAAGTGTTGGTTGTCAACTTCTAAAAGTGAGTGGGTTTGTGGTGTAGAAGGTAAGTGAAAATTATGGCTTCCAGCATAAAGTTGCCAAGTGCTCACTCAGAAAGATGCTGCCGATGTTTCTAACCAGAAAAGAAACAGAATTTGGCAAATACCAGCCTGTGATAGTAAGTATGGGTAGGAAATAACTGCTTCTCTGCAAACTGCTGTTGTGGTAACTACTCCTTCCTTCTGCCTTGGCAGCATGTTGCTAACTAGCAGCCTGGGCAAAGATAAGGTACTGGGGGAGGTACGTACATGAAATTATCAGTAATAACCACAGTCTTGGTAGTTTTATAAGGCTGGAATACTTCTAAAATACAATTTGCTGGTTTTACCTGATCTACCACAGTAGTCTCTCAGATAGGGCTTTGACAGTGATATTTATTAAGTGTGAAAACAGAGACTTTGGATGCCATAAATTTACAGAAGTAGCAGTCTTTGATCGGAGGGATTGCTTTGTCAGAGAACAAAAATAGCATGTATTTTAGCAGTGAAAAACACACATTTGTACTGTTATAGACAAGATTCTGCACTCCAGCAGTGCCAGCATGCTTTGTAAGTTGCCAAGTGACCTTTCCAGATTGGATTTAGGTCTTCGAAAGTTTGGGACTGTTGCTGGGTAATCCTGGAAGCAGCAGTAGGAAATGTGTAACTGTTTGTTCTTCTTTCACTGGGTTTAAAGTGTCTGCATCCAGTGGGGTTGCCTCCATTGAATGAATGTTTTCACCTGCACTAAATCCTCAGTTAGGCCAGCTCTGAAACATAGCAGCTTTTCTGCAGTAGTTTCTTATGAAAGGCATAACAAGCTGATTCCTCTGGTGCTTCCCTAATGAGTAAATAAAATCTGTGGAGGTGATGCTGCAGTCCCTTGTGGAATTGCACATGGTTCGAGAGAAGTTTGGGTGCAGTTCTAGGGACCTGAACTACCACATGCTTTAAGAGACTGAAGTACAGCAAAGTAGCTGACAACCGTTGGATGAAAATGGGTTATTATTTCTGTGCACTGCAATTCAGTAGCAGGTAACCATATCCTTTCCATTGTGTTGACCCTTGCTAGGATTAGATATTCAAAGTAAACTGCCAAAGTAAACTGTAAAATGCTGTCTTTATTTGGTGTTTCATACTGACCTGTGATACTTGATGATTTTTCTTTAAATTTATCTTCTCTGGTTACTCTTGTTGGAAAATATTTCTCATGTTACTATGGTTCCATTTGAATTCCACTTTTTCAAAGTGGAAATCTGTAGATGGTGCATAGTAGTTTATGCTTTTAAATGATGTAGGCTTTGATTCAATGTTGAATCTTAACTGAAATGACTAACAGTAAAGAAGAGACCTGCAGGAGGATGTGTGAACTTTAGGAATATATTTTAATTTTTTTTTTTTCTAGAGGAGATTGTGTTTGTCTTCTCAAGAGTGTTGCTATACAGCAATTTTCTGCTGTGGAAGAAATGCAGATAAAAATGGAAATGGAGAATTGAAATAAACGTGGATGAAAGAAAGTAATCTCTCTCCCACCTTCCACTTCTGAGTAACACAGAAACCATCCCAAGGAAAATAAAGGAGAAAACTGCAATGCCCAGAGTCCAAACACGGAGACTTCTTGCTGCTTTTGTGCAAGTGAACACTTCTTTTCCTTCAATATTCTCATTACCTGCATGAAATGAAGTAACAAATAGGCAATACTGTTTTTTTCCAGGATGTGAGGAATCAAAGGGTCCAAATTTGAGGAAGCTCTGAAGCCACAGCCAAACTCTGTGGCCAGTGTTCAACCTCAGGCATGTTCAGTTATACCTTTCTCTGTCACTTTTAGTAGACTTTCAAAATACTGCACAAAAATTTGTGTGTCCCTTGCATTTTGGCGGCCAGCATTAAGTGCATTCCAGTACTGTAATATGTGACACTGCATGGCTGTTGTGTAAACCTTAGCATGAGTTGCAGGATCAGCTGAGTTGCTCTCTTCACATGTCTTCAACTTAAATAATACATGAACTTGTGCTGGACTTCCCCAAGGTCATTCTGTGCTCCTCTCCATGAGAGAAAACAAAGGGAAAACCAATGTGGTAGAGGTAATCAAAGTGGCAGATGATATGTGAAGTTCAGAAAGTGGAATTAAAAGCATTCCAGAAGCTGAAGTTTTCTGAAGCAACCACAAGTACTTCAGAAAGCAGTTGAGGATGTAGATAAGACATCTTATTGTTATCTAGAATGGTGAGATGAGTACTGGGCAGAAAACGTTAGTTTGGTAAGAAAATAGGAAGAGAAAAACCCCAAAGCTGAAAGAGGATGCTTGTTAACTCTGGTAGTTGAACCATGGTGTCCCGTCTCTCATAAGGTAACAGCTCTTCGTGGGAGTTGTTCTACTGGATTTTAGCTGATTTCTATATAAGGAGGTGCTCAATTAGCCATAGAAAAAGCAATTTGGTCCTTAAGAGAACCTTTTTGTATTGTGTATTGTTCTCCTTTCATTGTGCATTGCAGATGTGCCTAAAGCTACACTCAGGTTTACTTCTGTGAATCCCTTCTCTCTTGGGTGAAATTCAGTAAAACAGAAAATAGCAGAAAATAACTGTTTGGATTCAGAAACGGCTGTACAAGATCTTAGGAGCAAAGGAGGCAACTGAGAAACTTGTATTGGTTGATTGCTCTTCAGCGTCAAGGATATTCTTCAGGTGGTTGGAATTGTTTCCATTGCTGATGCAGTGGGTTTTTTATAAATTTAATGTTGGAAAATGCATATTAAATATTGAGCTTTCCTGTGTAAGGTATTGATAAAGATGCATTCAAAGTGACAAGTTCTGGGATGGGTTTTCTTAATGCAAAGCTGTGCAGTTTCACAGCTGGTTGTGTTTGAAGTGTTGCCCGTAGAAGCTCTAATGTACCCTCTTCTAGGCCTGGTAATGTGTGCACTTGTGCACGAGCACATTTGAAATCTGCACTGTTGTTCTGCCTGTGCATAGGGGTTCTTCCTTTTAGTTGTGCTACAGCTCTGCAATGAGATGTGAAGAGCAGGGGAAAAGAGGAAGTAGTTTTGTGGAAAGGCATGTTTGTGCCCCAAAACTTGTTGGATTAGAAACTCTGCCACGGGGTTTAGCTGATTAGCAACCATCATCTTCACAGAGCAAGTTGGTATTACCTAGTTCGGGAGCCGTAATTGTTCCCCTGTTCAGTGCAGTCAAAAGAGGATGTCAGGTGTTAGAAGCTGTGAGGGAAGAGATTGAAATCAGTGTTTTGCCACAGAAAGTTTCCATGGCATTTGCTCATCTTTAATATTGTAGACTTGAAAAGGTTCAGAGAAGGGCAGTAGAGGTGCTATGGGGATGACTTTTGTACAGGGGATACTTACCTGGTAGGGTAGGACTTGTCAGCCTGGAAAAGGGATGCTTCGGGTCCTGTGTGCCACAAGATACTTGTGAAGTAGACGGTGTGAATACAGTGTGTAGGCAGTAATTGCTCACTGTGCCTTTCTGTGAATAAAACCATTGCTTAAAGTTGGAAATTGGTAGGAAAAAACCCCCAAGCCCCTAAAAAAACTCCCAAACCAAACCACCTCCTCGATGGTAAAAGCTGTGGGATTCATGGTCACAAATAAGTTGTGAAAGTCTATGTGTGTCCAAGGAGATGAAGAACAGGTTACTAGAATGGCCATCCAGCACAAGCTGCCATGTTCACTGGTCTCTGGCACAGAAATGCTGGGGGCTGTAAGGGTACTGAGGAGAAAGGTAACGCACCCCTGCATCATCCTCTCCTCCTCCCTGTCCATCTCCAGGGCCAGCTGCTTAAGGCACAATACTGGGATAAACAACCTTTGGGCTTAACTCACTGTTCTTACATGATGTTTTTGTATTCCTTGGAATTAAAAGGAAAGTGTTCTTCAAGGGACTTCCTCGTCAGGAAAGCCCTGTAGTAATGTTTCACTATGAGGTTTAATACGGAAAGAATTTGAAATATTTCTTCTTTAATTTCATACTGTGCAGTTTTTGATTATCTGAATTTAGCTACTTTGTGGTATTTCTATGCTGATCATTTAGTAACTCTGTGGAGTTACTGGATGCATAACTTTGATCATTAAACCCAATGTAAGACATTGTGCTGCAGAATAATACCCTAGTGTTAATCCCAAGAAGCTCATAAGAGACAAGAAAAACAAGCTCTTTGTGTCACTGTTTAATTAACCAAGGCAGATCAAAGTGCTGGAGGGGAGATGGTTTAGGAAGAGGTTAAACTGCAGTTCTATGGTGTCCTGTCAGGACGCTCCAAGTGGTAGGTCCAGACACTTGATAATACTTATATTGATAATCGGTGTCTAAATAGGTTCTTGGTATCTTTCCTATGTTTCCATGAATGCTCTTAGGCTCACCTCTGCTTACACTACTTTAGAGTCATAATCTACACATCTGAGAGCATTTTTGACAAAGAATAGCTTAAAGCATGTTTCTCATTAAGTACAAATGAAATATTTGGAAGGTATTTATTTATTAAACTGATCTGTCTCTGTGACAGGATGACAATATTGCCTTATCCTGACATATGGAATAGTCAGGCAGGGCTGCTAAGTGACTTATTCAGACCAAAAGAGTTGGTGATGGGGGCAGACAACCCCTCTTCTGGTGGTTTTTTGACTTGCATTTTCATGCCTTCTGTACAACCTGGATCATTTGGGAATGTTTCTTTTTGAATTCAATGTCTAAATATGTGAAAGAGCTCCTTCAAAATGTGCAGGTGCTATGGTTAGAGCTGTCTCACTCTGCTCTCACTGTTTTATCTCCTTCTGATTAGTCTCTCTTTCTCTGATGCTTTAAGTGTGCAGAAGTAGTGTGCCTCACACCCCTTGCCAACCCCCCCCGCCCCCAACTCCCCATTGTTGCTGAGGAAGTAATGAAACTTTTGGTCCCTAAAATAAATGTTGAAAAAAACCCTTCAGATGCTGAGTTGTTAAGCCCTACTCTCTGTGCTTTGCCCTCTGCTTTGTGTTCTCCAGCTGGGGAGGTTTGCAAGGCCAGAACCCCTTTTGGCTGCTTTTTTCTTCCTTAAGGCCTTTCCTAGGTAAGCTAGAGCCATCTCTTACACATTTTCTTATCTCAAAGTACTGTATTTTCTTTTGAAAACCAGCTGACACCTTCCCTTTCCTAAACTTTTCCTGCAAATTGCAGAATTGGTAGTTGTGTTTGAGGATTCTCTTCGCCCTGAGCCCTCCTCTCCCCATTCCAAAAGTCCGTGAGTACCATTGGGGCCAAATTAAGTCCTTAAATGCATGAGCTGTGCATTAAGTGTTTGTAACTTTAACTTTGACTGGCAGGGCTGTCTGTGCTCTTAGGCACAGCAGTAATGACCAGCAGTCCTTTTAGGTGCTGCATGGTATTATATTCATTAATCTTGCTGTGGTCTGACTTTAATTCTTTGTAGATGCACAGAGAAGAGGCATCAGGAGGGGGAGAGATTAAAACAGTAGGAGCTGCAGGAAAAGGAAAGGAAACATTGTAGGTTTCAGACATTGTTGTAGGATAGCAAGACCAACTTCGTTGAGTTTGGTAAAAACATGATTTAAATGGAAAAAGTAAAGTAACTCAAAAGACACCACCAGATGGATGAGCTATATAGGAAATACTTCTCTAGTGATAAATTTTTAAATAGGATAATTATGGTAACCTCTTAAAAAACATGCTCTAGAAGTCAGGATAATAGGTAGTTACACCTGGTAAGAGTATGTATAATTAGGTGCCTGGACTATATGTATGGACTTTTGTACAAAATCAGCAGGTGGTGGAGTAAATGTACTGCCACATTTTTTGTACGAAGTTGGGATTTTTTTGCAAAAGTCTGCAAAGAGATCTATCCTTTGTCTCTATTGGATAGATCATTATAGATACTGTTAATAAACCAGAAATAACTGACAGATCAACAATCTAAAGGTCTGCTCTGTGCTGCTGTCCTGAGTGGTCCTGAGTGAAATGAGAGCAGCTTTGTGGAGGAATCTTGCTCTGGTCTCTGGGCACTGGCTGTGTCTGCACTCTTCCTCTTGCTTGCCAGGGGCTAATTAGAAAGTAGAAAAACCCAGAACGGTGTTACAGAAATACCATAATTACGTTTAGTAGGAAGTCTGTGCACATGTGTTAGATTGGCACCAGCTATCCTTGTCTTTAATTATTTGATTTTGGTTCTACAGCCAAACTTCTTGTTAATCAGGGCAGATTCACACAAGCCCTGGGTGCAGTGCTTGAGTACAGGAAGGCAACCAGGGGTAGGGACTTTGGTGTTCCTGCATCCTTCCTGTGGCTGTTTTGGGAAGGGGATGGGAGGCAAGAAGTTAATGTGGCTGTTGAGCTGTCAGGGAGCAGTGCCTTGGCAGTTCTCCTGCGGGAGCTGCGATGGAGTCGCCTGACAAACTTGTGTGGCTGCAGTGCCCCAGTCACTTCCAAGGGCTTTTCCAAAGGCTTATAGCAAGAACCAGCAACGTCTGTGCAGCAGACAGGATTTGCTCGGGGATCACAGCATAGGGAAATCTGTGTGGTAAAGTGCTGGGTGACCTTGCATGGAATGGGAAAGTAATGCTGCTTGACTGAATCTCTCATCAGCTTTATTTTCTGCACCTGTGGGATAGTGCCAGTGGCATGAAGGTGGAGATGGGCATCACCTGTGTCTGACACAGGGAAAGGGATGACACCTGCCAGGTCCTTGCCCTGGCTCATGGCTGGCAAGGAAAGACAAGATTATGGGCATTTGTGCTTGCGGGTTCTTTGGGTTTATCATGTGGATTCTGTGTTTTGTAAAGTGGAGCTCAAGTCTCCCCTGTGCCGAGGTGCTGAGCAGAGTTCCTTGGTTGTGCCTCTGTTTCCAGGCACTTACGGGGATCTGTTGTCTCTGAGACTTCCCTTCCCCGGGTAGATGTGGTTGGAAGTGACCCAGGGGTTCAGAAGGCACTGGGTTGTTCTGGTGGGAGATGTCTGTGCTTGGGAGCCTTTGCAAGGGCCTGGGAAGCAGAGGCTTCTGCAAGAAGAGGCCATGTAGAAAGGGCCAGCTGGTGACTTCAGGGTTCCATGCCCGGAACCTGAGGCCACGACAGTGGCCAGTGTGACTTGCATAGGAAGCCCTTGTGTAAGCAGCAGTTCCCAAAAGCATTTACTCCCTGGCACATTGTCACTGGGGCTGGTGAAGATGAAGGGAGCTCTCCTGAGGTACAGACCCCTCCTGCGCTATTCACCCCTTCGGGAGGAGACAGCCCCATGGGTGGAGGAAATGCCTTATGCAGAGCCTGATTAGTGTTGCTTTGGTCCAGATTTATTGTATCTGGGAGTTTATTGCATCTAAGTTTACCTTCTCTTTGCTGTATAACTGATAAAAGACATTTGTCAGCCCAAAGTCTGGCCAGATAAATCTTTCCAGTCACCACAGTGGAGGTGGCAGCACATGTGCTGAAGGCAGGGCAGAGCTTTTCCAGGTGCCTCTTGAGAAGGAACTGGGAGAAGCAAGTGGTGGGACCAAGCCCAGCCTGGATTTCAAGGGAGGTGCCTGTAAAAATGAGTCTTGAGAATATCTGGTCCTACTGGTGGCAATTCAGCCCCTGTCACACTGAACAGCATGTTCTGGGGCATCCCCTGGGTGTTACCAAGGGGCAGCTTTGGGCAGCATGCTGGGCCCTGGCTGGCGGGCAGTGGGAGTGGAGAACTGGCTGGGGGAGGAGGAAAGTAATCAGGGAACAGAAAAGAGCAGCACCTGGGGGCTGTTCCAGCGAGCTTGGGGGTTTCCCGTGGCTCTTTCAGAGTTTTTTCCAGAGCACTGGGATGTTTCCCCCATCGGGGGCTCTGCTACGTGGTGGGAGGAGTCAGTGACAGAGTCGGAAAAGCTGTCAGTGGCATCATATGGCACTGTGTCATTTCCGTCTGGTGAGGCAGAGCACTGGCCCATCTATGGTGGCAGGTGGGGGCCTGGATCTGAAAGGAGGTGCCTGTTTAGTTCCTGGCCAGTGGAGCTTTGGGAGTCTGGAGGGACCTGGCAGGGCTTCTTATCTTGGAAAGAAGGAGATGGGAGGAGGTGGAGGTTGTGCGCATGTTGAAAATCACTTGAAGGCTGAGGAAAAGACAATCGATACCTGTTTTTGGTGGCAGGGTTTCTTCTTTTTCAGTCAGTTTGGGTTTTCTTCTGCTTCTGGGTGGAGCAGCATCAGCAACCCTTTAGGTTCTTTGTTGCCTACTTCTCTGTAGTGGTGCTTTCTGCTGCTCTCCTTTCTGCTCACCTTCATGGGCTTCTTCAGTCTCTGAAGCTGGAGAGGAAAGAGGGAAGCAGCTCATTTTCCCAGACTCAAGTGGAGGAAGGGAGGCTGAGTGCTTCTTCAGTTTAGCTAGGAGAAGCGAGAGGGCTTCTTCCATTCTGGTTATCTCCAGACCATTTGATTGTGTCCAGCCAAAAAGTTGGTGAGATGGCAGAAGCACTGAGACTTGCTGAATTTGTAGCTGCACAGCTGGGGAGCCCAATGTGCAGGTATGGATTTCCTTGAAATCGATCCTTGCCTCCCTGCAGCCTGGTTCCACACCCTTTTATGGATTTCTTGGCTCATCTCCAGCTGTTTTCTGGATAAACATATAAGGTAGAGATCTTAAGTTCTTCTGACTGGGATAATACCGAGTCTTCGTCATCTCAGATTAATAGATGGGTGCACGCCACACTTGGTGGGGTAGAACAGAAACTCTACTTTAGGGTGAGGAGGAGGGATGTCTCTGTGGCATCTGCCTTGCCCCTGTCCCTGCTGTTACCATGATGCCTTCTTGTTTTACCCAAAGTTCTGCCAGTAAAACTTATTCCCTCTATGTCACCTTCCTTCCAAATATTGGTTGCCACTGAACTTCTGGAAGTTCACTGGAGTCCTGTTTTTGTAAGGTCAAGCTGAAGGGATTAAGTGGTGTCCCTGTACATAGTCATGGGAAGGAGTCTGAACTTTAGATTTCTGATGATCTGGTTAGCTGGCAGCTATCTCTAGAGAGGGAACATCCATTCTGATTTTATGCAGTCATAGTTAAAACCATATAACATCAGAGGTAGTTTTAATATACGTGAAGCATTTTGCATATTGTCCTTGCAGAATACTTGGCTAAACTCAAAACAAAAATTAAGTACAGTGTGAATTGCTTAGAACTCTCACTTCGTCACCATGCTGGGGTTGTAAAGATCTTCATTAGTGTTTAATTAACCCCTAAACATCTAAGGATGGTCATTTTACAGGTGATCACTGTGGCAGTGTTGGATGAAATGAGTTTTATAGTGTTTCACAGTGAGGAGTATCTCCTGGCAGACTAAAGGAATAAAAGCATAGGAAGAAACACTGTCTAGCTGAAATTATTGTTCCTCTAAGCTCTGAGTGGTACATGCTGAAAAAATGATTATCCACTGAATGGGAAGTCTTTTCTTCTATTCTTTTGAAGCAAAATAATAACCTGACACTTCTCTTTATCCAATGATTTTTTGGAAAGCATTAAAAAAAAAAAAATTCACAATTTCTTATGTGAATATTCAGTATAAAAATCTAATAGGTAAGAAGAAAGACATTTATTACATAGCGGTTGGCATAAATTTTGCTTCTAACGAGGATAAAATACATGTAAATGAATAATTACAGTAATTGTTGTAATTAGGATTTGTTCATGACAAAGGTCTCATAATTATATAACCAACTTTTGGTTTATTAAGATTTACAGTCTGAACTCTTAATTCCATTTTATTCCTTTAGAAGCAGGATTTGCTAGGGGAGGAGCATTTTCAGGAAGCTGACTTGCTACATGCTCTCAACTATAGATGTTTCCAATTTTCTTCATGGCAAAGCTGGAAGGCTTCCAGTGAGATGCTGTAAATGACCAAAATTACTGTAATGTGGGGATGTAATAGTTGAAGGCATTCCTGAGTGGACATACTGGATTTGACAGTTTCTGGCTTTAAATTGTAATAGATTTTCTCCCTCTCAAGTTTTAAGAAGTTCTCATTACAAATAAAAATGTTGTTGTCTCCTTTGCAAGTTAATGCTATTTAATAGTAGATTTTGAAGGCTAATTCTTCTTGTGTGCTGTTGCACATCCTCTCTGCTTCTGCTAGAATTGAATAAAAGCAGCTGTTTTGCTGTTGTTTGACTCTTTTTGGCTTCAAGACAAGTCCTTTAGCCAGTCACAACAGTTGTGACAGTCACAGCAGTCACAGCGTCCTCAGGCTGGTTTTAATTACAGCAAAATCTGCAAGCATCTCTGAAGCGTGGAGAAGAGTTTTACATCTCATCAGTTGCAGGTGGGGTTGGAATTGACAGTGATCCAATGTGGCTCTGAGGGTTTCCAGGGTTTTTTCCCCTGCATTGTGCTGCAGTGCTGAAGTAGGTTCAGTGCCGCAGCGCTTTTGTCCCCAGGTTTTCTGTTTAAACTGAGGTTGAATCCATGGAATCAGTTTGTCCTGTGTTCCCCAGCAACAGAAAAGCACACACAAAGTCCTGGTATCCTACCCAGTTCTGTTGTTCTCCTGCAGGTATAACCACCCAGAATTGTATATGCTATATATATATCCTAAATATATATGCTATAACCACCCCTAAATAGTTAGATGAGCATAATAATTCCTGTGGTTTATAGCCTAAAACACACCTTCTCATGGACAGCTTCTCAGAGTTCTCCATGTACTGTCAGAATCTAGAAGTGGTTAATAAACCCTTTTTTATAATGCTGGGTTTAGGTAACTTGATTTTGCATTATAAACCTAGGAGTGGCTTGGCTAGAGTTATTTTGTTTCCTTGCCTGTGGAGCCTATGGCGCAAAGGCAATTTGAACCAATTTCTGAACACTAGAGCACTTTCGGAGATGGTTCTTACAGAATGTACATTCTTTTTTAGTTTTTCCTTTGTCTTTCTTAGAACTTCAGAGGAATTCAGGGCAATCCTCTTTCCCTGTTTCCTCCCCCCTCCCCATCTAATTAAGGCTGGGAATTCAGGTGCTCTAACGCCATGAGATTTAATAAGTGTCTTTGAGACTATTAGTGAATCACGATGAATGTGTGCCATTTTCTGCTCTTTGCTAAATATAGAGGGGGACTGGGTCATGGTGTCCTCGGCTGTCACGGGTACCACAGGAATTTTCTTAACCAAGTTGAGCTCTGTCTTAGCTGCAGGGATCTTTGCCTTCACTCTTCCAGCTGAGGGGGCTGCTCCTGAACTTTGTGGCTTGAATTCTTAGGAATCAGCTTTGAATTTCCAGCCTGAATATGTTTAGGGCCATTTGTCCTTGTGTCAGCGAGGTTTGTCCTTAAACCTGAATAGTTCTTTTTCTCTTCTGGATGTTCCTGTGTGGATATACCAGTGGTAATCCTGTCCTTTTTCAGGCTGATTTTGTGAGTCTGAACACAGTGGAATCCACTCTTGCATGGTGTGCTCTCAGGTGTACTTGTTCACTCTACACAGTCCTGTTCACATGTGCCCAAAGGGGTCATTCCCATGATGAAGATGCCCAGCATTCTGTATCTGATCTCTCCAGCGCTTGATTCCATTTGTCCGCTGGAAAAAAAACTGATAGTCCTTAACTACTCAAGTATTTAGTGCAGATTTTATTCAGGATTACACATTATGTTCCATGCTGCCTTTAGTAATTGAAACTACTTCACTGCAGTCATGCAAATAAAGTAATTGCAGTGTGGCTTGGAATTAACCTGCACTGGGATCCACCTTGGCCTTTTTCTGTTCTCCCTCAGCCTTTCCATTTTTTTTTTAATACCAGCTACACACACATTTTCAAATACCGTCCTGTTTCATGTTGATTAACGTATTCTGTGCGTGGTCCATCAGTGGAATTTTAGTGTGGTTTCAATATTACTTTTATATTTTGTTTGGAGACACTTAATATTTTTCTTTCTATCACACATCTGTCTCCTAAAATTTTGAAAGTCTAATCTCCTGCCCAACTGAGTAATTAAAGATTGGAAGAAAGATTTGTCTGGCAAATAATGCACACAGAGTGAAGTAGGAAAATGTGCTGGTGATGTCCTGTAAAGGGTGGATGTTCTGGAGGATGGGTTGACAGTTGCACGTGTGTACATACACCTCCACCTGTCTTGCTGTCTTGTATGTAATAACCATCCATTATCCCCATTATCCATTTCAGGTTTTTGCTGTGTGTCAGCAATATAATTATTTGTATTTTTTTAGTGTTTCTCTCCTCACATGTTAAAAACAGCTTGATTGTAACAGCCAGTTATCTCTCAGTAGGGCTTTGAGGAGGGGATGCAATCACTCCATGGAGGAGTAATCAGCTCCCCTATCACCAGGCACAGTACTGCGTTCTCTTCTTATCTTTAACAATACAAAAGGTGCAGCACCGTTTGCTGTTTTATTATAGCTAAGTGCTTTGAAGAGTTTCACAAAATGAGATGTCACCTCTACTGTGCCTCCTTTTCTTGGGCAGAGGCCAACTGCAGTGCTATTGCTGATACTGATGTCATTTATCTCCTTGAATGAGACTTTGTGGCATCTTCCTCTTCCCATTTTTGCCCTTCTCCTTCCGCTTTTTATTGTGTAATTGGGATTTGGGACTTGTGAACTTGTCGTTTCCTTGAGTTGGATTTTGTTCCTTTATCAGAGAGGGTGAATTACAGTTGCCCCTGCACAGGCACATTCTTGTTCCTGTGTATCTGTTTAAGGAAGACATCAGCTGTTAGTTCCTGAAGGATTGGCTGTAATCCCCAGGAGCCCATAAGAAACCTGTTGGCACCTCGTGGCTTCAGGTCTTTAACTGGAGCATGTACTGTCACCACATGTCTTTGAAAGTGCTCGAGTGTGGCTTTGATGTGTTCTCCCACAGTGTGTTGGCCCTGCACTCCTTCATGGCACAGGCAGAGCCAGGGTCTCCTCCTGGGCCCTGACCTGTGCTTGTGGGGCAGAGGGGCAGATTGGTTGCTGGGAGGTGCTTGCCAATGGGCCAAGATAGGCTGTGGGCTCAGGCCAAGTGACAGCTGGGCTGTGCACTATAGAAGAACTTAGAGCTACAGTTCTGGTGTTGAGTTAAGCACAAGCAAAAGTGACATCCTCATTCACAACTCTTATCTCTCCTTTCTTTTATACCTCTTAGGGTGTTTCAAAGATGACCGTATTGTGTTCTGGACTTGGATGTTTTCGACGTATTTCATGGAGAAGTGGGCCCCCCGGCAGGATGATATGCTCTTCTACGTCCGTCGGAAACTGTCCTATGTCAGTGGGGAGAGTACAGAGGGTAAAAAGGTGAGTAATGATGTATTTTAATTTGGGAAGCTTAAGATAACATGGGATTTGGTGTTGTGGAGTACCTGACACATCTGAAGAACTGCAAACCGAGGATAAGGAACTTCCAGCTCTGCTCACCACAAGATGTTATACAAAATTGACCCATAAGGAACCATGGTTAAGATTGTGAACTCCGGGTGACCCTGCCTTGGCAGGGGGGTTGGACTGCATGATCTCCAGAGGTCTCTTCCAACCCTACTGATTCTGTGATTCTGTAACATCAGCAGCAGTGTAAATGAGGTGCTCTGTCATAGACTTGAGAAAATCAGAAAGCTTGCCTGCTTTTTTGGGAAGCTGATTTTTGTTTTGCTTTTCAGTGATGATACTTTATAAACTCAAAGTGCAAGTCTGTAGAAAGGGAGAAAAAAGGAGAAGGAAGATGGTCACACTGGTATTTCTAGAAGAAAACTGCCTGAGATACCAGAGTATCAGGAGTGAGTATCTGTTGGGTGTACTCAGTAGCAGAATACAAGCAGCCTCCTGGAGCTGGGATACAGCAATGACAAACAGTGGAGAAACTACTGTATTCTCATAGTCTACATTTAAGATAATATGCCCCTCCTATTTGTTCCTTGCAAACATAGTCAGGTATCCTAGTACTGCTGCACAGGTATTTATTTCCCCATTAGAAATCTGAGAAACTTCTTAGCATTCCATGGCAGTTTTCATCTTAGATGGGGGAAACAGAAGCAAGAAGTAGGATGGTTTTATTGGGAATTAAGGTTGGTGGCTGCAGGAAGATAAGCAGAGGAAGAAAAGATGGGGATTAATTTTCTGACACGTGTAAATAATTGACACTGTTGTTGAATTGCAGGTATTAGTGAATGGTGTATGTGAAAGTGTTTGTAACCAGCTATACAAGAGTTCTCTGGGTTCAGATGTGGTAGTGTAAAGAACCGCAATTGTCAGCTCCCTTGAGAATAAGATTCCAGAAGGTTTTCCCACAGTTTTGATGAAGATACAGAAAATGGACAGAATTATCTTTTCTCTTCTCCCTGGCCCTCCAACTTCCATCGTGACAATCACTAAGGAGAAGATGGCAAAATATGGTTTTCTCTATCAGATGAGTGGTTAGTCTTCAGCTAGTGTATTTTGAGCTTTAAGACTTGTGGGGGAAACTTCCATCCTGATTGTTGTTTAAGTGACGGTAAATGCATCCCTGTTTCACATCAAATATTATGGCTTTGTTCAGCCTGGTAAAAGCATGGGTTGTTTAACCTCTTGTCCTTTTCAACAAGGAAGGTGAATCTCAGAGACAGCCTAGTTGCTTAAATCCATTTGCAGACCCCTGATCCATCTGTTTAACTGATTCATTAGCTTAAAGTGATTGAATCTCTTGTTGATAGGCAGCAGTGACATAAACCCTTGTATTTGCTCTCAGAGAATTATTTAAGCTTTCCAAAAGCACTATAAATAATTTTTATTTGTGAGGAGGTTTCATAAGTGGTCATTACTACAAAATCAGCATTAGTGAATCATGTGTGGTAACAGCTGGAATGGGAAATGGGCCTTATAGCACATGCAGTGTTTTGTAACTCTCCCTTGGCTGTCTGTATTTTGCTTGGCTTTTAAGAATTGAACTTTTCCTGTGACTTTGAAGTACTTCAGTTGCTTTGTGAAACTTCATAGCTGGTGATTTGTTGGTACTTGTTCAACTGTCCTCCTGTTTGATTTGACTTGACTGCTTCGTAGTTCCAGTTCCTCTTTTATCTGATTTTTGAGCCTGTCCAGTGCGGTGAGACACCAAACAACTACTCCTACACTTTGAGTTATGACTATATGGGTTTTTAATTTACTTTGTAGTTTTGGACATTCTTTCTTGAAAAATGATGCCAAAATGCCAAGTCATACTGTTAAAGGGGAGGGAGATGGAGACTGGTATCTGCAGAAGCTGCATAGAAGTACAAGCTTCCCTGCCACCCACCAAACTGTGCTCTCATTTAGATGCCTGGGGTAGACTGAAAAGGCAAATGAAGGGGAGAGTTAGAGTTGTTTGGGGACATTTAGGACTAGAACTAGAGCTGTGCTGTTGGCTCCTGCTTTATGCCAGGCTGAGCCATATGGTCTGGTGATGATTCCTTCATGGACCACATTGAGGGTGAGTTTGTAGTCTGGGTGTACAGTGAAGCTAGTTCATTGTAGTTCTTGCACAAACACCGCTATATATGTGCTCAGTGCTTAGCTGGCTGCTGCAGGTTTTGGCTGAAGAATGCTGGCAGAGGTGACTCATCCCATGTCAGCTCAGAATGTTAATTTATGTTCATGAAAATAAGATCTGTGCAGCTTTGAGCACAGCAATCATCGGACTGATGACAAAAGGGGTTGAGTGCGGGGAGAGGCTGTTTGTCTGAATGCTGACAATGGTGGTGTTTGTTTGTGTCATTTCCATGCCCTGGTGTGATGGTCTGTGTCAGTGGGAAACAAGTGTCAATGAATCCAGTGGTTCTCAGGTTTTGGTGCCTGTCCTGTGGGATTAAAAGTAGTTCCTGCTTGTGAGTTTGGGTTCTTCTGTGCTTACGGGAGCTGAAGAGTGTTGGCAGTAACATTTGATTTTAAGTTGAAATGTAACAGAGGATAAGCAGAAAAAATCTGGTTGGATCAAGATGAGAGGTTCTGCTCAGTTTTGAGACTGAATGAGAAGGGCTTTGGATGCAGCTTAGTCACAACAGCTTGAAGTAATAAATCATACCATTTGGTATGTCCAGTAGGTGCTGATGTTAAACTTCTCTACCATCATAAATTTTATTTTAAAGAGCCTTTTAAATTATCTGCTTTGCAGTCTGTCTGGTCTAAGAGACTTTCCATTTGCTTCTCTTTTCCTTCCCACCAGCTTCTAAACTGAGCATAGATGGATGAAACAGCAATTAAGCTCCTAATATGCGAGTGCCAGGGCAGAGCTGCCATATCGCATTCTGGGCTATATCCACTTCACAGACTCCTGGATCCCAGAGAAGTACATTTAATTCTGTCTTTCCTTGGCATGTCACAGTAAGACTCTTGAAGTTTTCCTTGCCAAGTTTTGAAGATACTTCTTCTCTTGGTGTCTTTATGCAAAACCACAGACCCCCTGTGTCAGGTTCTGTGCAGACCAAGGCATTGTGGAGTGTAGCTTTTCCCAAGGTTAAGGAATTTAGCAGGGTTTTGTAAGGTGGAATCCCTTTGACTTGTTGCTGTTTATTAAGTCAAGACTGAAAAGCAACTTTGCTGCTGCCTCTCGTGCCAGCTGGTGAGATCTACTAGAAAATGTAAGCCCTGATCCTCACTTCCAAAGGGTCTTGGACACTGCAGGTTTGAAAGGTTAACATGGTTGGACCTGGGATTATGATTTTAAAATGTTAGGTCAAGATTGATTATGTCTGATCTTTCTGTAGAGAGCAGCTTTACTTTCTCCTGGGAATCCAGAAGATGCAAGTATATGGTGTTTCACAGACAGCTGGGAAACAGAGATGAAACTTCAGTGATGGATCAGCAGGTTGTATTCTGCCTTTCAGCATACCTTTTCACCTGAAAAGGTGCCTTATCTACAAGGCAAAGCAATACAAACGATAAATGTAAGACACCTTGGTCATGTTTTGAGCTTGCCTGGATATTGGAGTAGTTCCTATTTTCTTCAGCATCCTGTGAATGTGGAGGAGTAGAGTTGCTGCCAAATGCACAGGTTAGTCATTAGGACTGTTAAGTCTTCAAAAAGCTTAAGCTACTGATGTTGTGACTGCAACTTCAGAAACAGAACTGAACAGAGCCATGGTTTACATGTTCATGTGCATCTGGACCAGTGACTCAACAAGTACTGCTTGTGGTGTGACCAGTCAGTTTCCAAACCTAAATTACTTCAGGCACATGACTTGCACTGAAATTCACAAGATTTTCCTAACTGAATCCATAATTCACTGTCACCGTCTGGCTGCCTGGAAGATTCAACGACCTGAACTCAGCATCTAATAAAAATACAAGTTTTAAGAATCCTTCATTGCTGGCTCTGTTGCAGTGTTGGGGTTTTTTTCAGCACTGCAAGCAAGCAGGATGTCTCCAGAAGAGCTCTACACTATACTTCGTGGCAGTCGCATGCCACCACCCAAATGCTGAAGAGAAACAAATGGCCAAAAATTGCATCTTTCTTGCTGAATAAATTTTCTCCTTGTTCATGGGTAGTATGTGGGAACAAACAATGATTGCAACACATGCAAGTCGATACAGAGTTGGCTGTTGTGCCTCGGCTCTGCTATTGTGCTGAACTTGAAGAGGTGTTGCAGTGAACAGGAACAGTGGCTCCTGCAGAGTTCAGCATCCACACAGTGCTTTTATTTTGAAACATGAAAAAGGAACCCTGGTATTATCAGACTGATACTCTGATTTTTTTTTGTAAGGAGCTCAGCATCTTCTGTGCAAAGATTTGACCTTTCTTTTGCAGTTCCCCTTGCCAGAAATCCCTGTGCTTTCTCGTGCTACTTTGCTGATGTTTGATTGTCTAAATGTGTGAGCATAAAGGAGCCTGCTACATAAGAGCTTCTGCTCATGATGCACGTATATAATCATCAGGGTTGGAAGAGGCCTTTAAGATCATCAAGGCCATCTCCATTTCCTCTGTGTGCTGTGGCAGACTGCTTGGAAAAAAAGTGAAGGAAAGAAAATACTATGATGAGTGTGACAGGAACATCTCTTTTCCACACAGAATGATCCAGGCTGTCTGTGACCTTCACTATGCTTGTGACACACGTGGCAGGCTAACGCCAGTCCAGGGTGGTGATGCTCTCATCTTCTGCCCTATTTCCAGAGTAAATTCCTGTCTGAGGCAAAGCAAGTGCACAGCTGAAATACTTTCACAGTATCACAGTCGCAAAACTCCAGACTCAGGAAGGGGTGTGGGCTGCAGGGGCATTTTTAATTAATTGCTTTATATTGCTTTCAGTCTCTGCAGAACTCTTCTTAAGCAGTCAAACAGGATGACAAGAAAGCCGGAATCAGATGTGATTTTAATATGAATGGCACTGAAAAGTGGCAGCACTGAGCCGCGTGGCCAAGAAGATGCTCTCTTCTCTACTACAGAGAGCAACTTCACTGGGAAGGGAAGAAGCCCAGACCCAGTTTTCCCAGCTGATGAATTATGCTGAATAATTCAGTATCAGAAATGCATCATATCTGTCTGAGTCACTGGGGAGCAGAGGGACAGAAGAGCACTGCTAGGCTGGGCTTGCATCCTGGAAAAGCTAAAAGTGTCTGCTTGGAGCTCCCCAAAAGCCTCATCAGGCCACTGGTTCATCAGAGCACTTAGTGGATTTGATCTGTGGGTTACAGGCTGGTCAACTTGCTTATTAGAGGTATGGGAATGTCTGAGTTCAGTGTTGAAATTAATATGCAATTGAATTGGAGCTCTGGAAGATCATCATCATGCTTGTAGTAACATTGGTAATTAGAACTTAAATGTCTAATGTCTGGACCAGGGTTTTCCCCCACCCTGTCTTCTGGTCATTAACCCAGTTTCTGCATTTCTGTATTCAACACAGGTGGTTTGAAACACACTGATTTATTACCATTCTGTAATGTTCTTTCTCCCATGGCAGTGTCTGCTGCCTACGGATGTAACGTACCTTCCTGAATCCTGCTGACTGGATACTGCAGAAGGCACACTGTGTGTTGTTTCAGGTACTTGTGCTTCTCTAGGAGCTTCAGAAAGGCTGGAAAATAGCAATACAGGAATAAGGTAACAGTGAGCAACTTGTTACACCTGAAAATATGGGTTACTCTGTGGTCTAGGACCATGTTTGATAATGCTTAAATAGTCACACATGTATCTCTTCCCTTCATTTTGGAAAGCTGATTTAGCAGATCCATGGAGCATTTGGGGAATGAAAGTTGGTGGGATTCACATAGTACAAGTGTGAGTAGAGTGATGAAGGCAAAGGTTACAGGAGAGTTTTCTGTCTTTGAAGATGGAGGAAGCTGCTGTTTCTAGCTGCCAGCTGATGGTATAGATTGCCCTGCATGCCTTTTACTCTTGTTGTCATTCAGAGCTAAATGAGATTTGACTTTTGAACTTCACCATTCAGTTCAGAGCTACTCATAGACCAGTGTTTGTTCTTCCCCCAAAAGGACACTTGGGTGAGAGGAGAGGGTGCCAGCAAATCACAGCTGGGAGATGTTTGCAGTGATACCTCATCCTCTCTAGAGAGTTGGGATAATGAACAGTGTAATTAACCCTAAATTTTAGGGGCTGGACTTGACAAATCAAAGCACTTCTCATTCTAAGGTAAACTAAATTATTAACTCCAGGGCAGTCTTAGGTCATTAAGCCACTACCTGCAACCAGAAACATAAATGACAGGAGAAAGATTAGGTTGTAAGGAATTAGAGGAATTACAGCAGTACTAAAACTCAACGTGAATAATGGGAATAGCTTTGCAGAACTGAATATCAAAAGGAATAAAGGCTACATGTGAGTTGACTTTGTTGTTTCAAGCTGAGACTGCCACTGCAGTTGTTCAGGGGAGACAGTAAGGGTTCAAGTGTGTGGGTGCAGCTCCCTCTGAGAGCCCCAGGCTGAGTAGCATCAGTACCTAGAAGGTACCAGGGTGGGATAATAAAGTGGTGAAAGATCAGAATTTTAGCATACCTTACCCAGAGTTTTGTTCAAGAAAAAAAACTCTGCTTTGCTCTCCTTCACAGCTATGTGAGGCTTTCTCCCTAAGACCTTTTGGCTAGCTGCCTTAGGGTGGTTTTCTAGTCCCTGATAGTCTGCTCTATGCCCAGAAATGATTGCTGTAGCTTTAAGGCAGGTCCAGGGCTGGGAGGAGTCGTGGGGCTCTTGGGCGGGCTTGTTTCAAAGCCTCACTCCCAGGCGACGGCATTTCCTTGTTCCGTAGCTAGCTTGGTTTTTGTTAGCTTAGGCAAGTTGGTTTTTTTTCCTTTCCCTGGCCTTGGAGACATCGACAGCAATCCTTCAGCGGCCTTTGTTTTTTTCCTGAGCTGTTCCGTTTGGTTTTCGTCCGAGATGGGAGAATTGACAGGAGACAAATCGGCCGGGGGATGGCCAGGAAGCTGAGGGGCCGCACCATCTTGAATCTCAGAAAAGCCAACCCTGCGAAAGAAGGTGTACGGAAAATCATGCTATGAAAAGCCAGTGTCCACAAAGGAGACAGAGGAGTCCTACAGTTCTATTCGAATGAAGGGAGAGAGGCCACTGGAGCACATGCCCGTGGTATTTTCTCCCTCGAGATTTTGGAGGGTGCAGCCTCCTTTTCCCCTAAACTCCCAGCCACATGATGCCCTCTTCCTTTCCCCACTGGCTGAGGAACTAGGAAGGTATGGCCTTCCCGAACCGCCTACCACATATCCCCCCTTGAACCTGTCATTTTACCCCAAAGTTCAGAAGTTCAGGCTTGTGCAGACCCCCTCGCTGTTTCAGGAGCCAAGGTGTCCGGGCTCTGTAACAAACCTGCTGCCCAAAGTTAGTAGAGACGTTAAGACCCATTTCAAAGACGTTAACGCCCATACCTTCACCCATCAAAATGTTTGTAAAGACATCTCCCCTATCAATCCCTCCTCTTCTTATTTATCTTTACAAACCCTAGTTATTATTAACTGTACCAGTTTGAGACAAATTTGGAGGAACATCCGAAATGAACGTCCTCTGATAGAAGGCAGGTTACAGCCACTGCTCCCCCACCAGGTTCGGAAAGAATTTTCCTCAGAGGAAAGTGAAAAAAACCTGTTTATTTAACAAGTAAAGTGCACGCAGGCATGGGAAAGAAAAAGAATAATGCTAAATAATGAAACCTCTTGCTGTGGAGAGAACCTGGGTAGATTTCAGAGTCCTTTGTGGGTGTGGCTTTTTCCTCTCCGGAGCTGGGGTTCGGTGTGGGCCCCCTCCAGGCCAACGATGTAGGGTATCCCGATGATGTTCTGGTGTTCTGAACAGTTCCGGAAGAAACGAAAAAGAAACCAAAGTCCCAGGGCTCTGTGCTTTAGCTAGTGAACAGAAACTAGCTAAAAAAACAAGGTGAATGTAACTCTCTTCCCTGCTGCAGAAGCAGAGCAGCCAGGCAGGAGAAGCCAGCGAGCTTATCTGTGTTTTGAACACAGTGCCAAAGGAATTCCACCGGCTCTTCCCCCTCTCCCGTAAAGGTACAGAAAGGCACAGGATTCATGTCTGGGCATAGAGCAGACAATACGGGAACACACATCATAAAGTCACCCCAAGACATTAACTTAACCTTTTTTAACAACCTGGCATGGTATAAAGATTAACATTTGAAACACCCCCTCCCAGCTTTTCCACATCTGGCCCCTGCACCAGGTGTTGCAAGTAAATACAGAGAATAAAGTAGACAATGACAGTTCATATTAGCCCATTAAACACTAGAGGTCATTGTAGGTGATCCATGGCTACTGATACCCAAAGTTTCCCATCCTTTTCCTCCTGCTGAGAAGTCCAAATCTCTGGGGTTTTAGAGACCTTGACTAGAATATGATGGCTCCACCTGTGTTCAGCTGTCCTGACTGCTGTTCCTGCAGTCCTGGTTGGATGTTACGAACAGCAAAGTCCAAAGGCAGCCTTTGTGCTAACGGGGTGTCCTGTCAAAGAGATTTTATGAGACACAGTATTCTGGCCACATACTAGTTTAAATATACATCTTCACCTCCCCACCACATTGAAAATTAATTCAAAGGGAAATGATTTCCTCGGGCTTTGGCTCTTATTCTTGCCAAAGCTAGTGACAAAGCCGTTACCCATGGCATCTTAGTTTCTGTAACCTGCTTCAAAGAGTGTTTCTTTATTTCTCCATTCATCCTTTCTAGTTGACCTGAATTCTCAGGGTGCCGGGGCTATGGAAGTCCCAGTGAATTCTCAAAGCAGCCATAATCCCTTGAAGGATCCCCCTGTAAAATGAGTTCCCGCAAGTCCACTTTGCAATCCCATATCCTGGAATTATCTGTTCCAAAAATACTTTAATAACTAATGCAATAGTTGCTGATGTGACCAGAAATGCCTCTGGCCATCCTGCCAGCTGGCATACCACTACCAGAAATTATTTAAGCCCTCTCGCCCGGGGAATCTCAGCAAAACACACCTGGCATCCTTGGAAAGGACATATAACCCAGGGTCACTCCCCCACCTTGCAATCTCAATAGCTCATTTTGCTAAAACAAAAAGACCCAAGGCAGTACATCATGAGGAAGGTCTCTGCCAATCTTCAACAGCCCCAACGACTCCCCCCATGGAGTTGTTTTAATATTTGCAGGGTCAGAGCTCCTGGCATCCACTGTTTACTGTCCTTTGTAAATCAATTCTCCCCTCTTTCTTCTGCCCCACCACTTTTAATTGTCTCCAACTCCTCTGGTGGAAAAGACAGCACCACTGCTCCCTCCCCCTGGCAGTGGCTGAGCCAGGGAGCAAAGGGAGGATCTCGGAGACCTCTGGCAGAAGTGCTGCTTTCTGAATATCTCCATTGGCCAGTTGATTACCTATTGTCTTTTCTGAGTACCCTGCCTGATGTCCCCTAACATGTATTATTTCTACCTCTTTTGGTAAATTCACCACCTCCTGGGTGGTGAATGTTATGAAGCCGCTTTATTCCTGGGGTGATGTTATGAAGCCGCTTTATTCCTTAACCATCCGCCCAATGCCCAAGGCCGCTGTGTCTTTAACATGGGCCGGCGGCTGGGGCCACGGACCCGGGTGCGGGGCAGTTTAACGGGGGCCCAGCGGCGCGGGGCTCTGGGGCTCGGTGGGGCTCGGGAGGGAGCGCGCCGGGAGCACTGTGCTGCTTTTTGGTTTCCTTTGTGTTCCAGCTAGCTGGGGAAAGGTTCTGTTGGGGTTTTTTTCTTTTTCTTTTTTCCTTTTCCTTCCCCTTGCCTCACTGCCTCCCTTCCCTCATCGCTGGTCCGGGGAGCCTGCGGGTGGCCCCAGCTGTACAGAGCCCGTGTGTCTGTTCCCTCTCCGGGCATTTGTTGTATGTTGAGTTTGTTTTTTTTCCCCCCGTTTTATCCTGTTTGGTTTTGTGTTAATAAACAGTTTGTTTTGGTATTTTCCACTTTCACTTCTTGTGACCCATTTGTCTCATTGACAGAGGAGAAGGGGAGGAATACTCACTACGGAGTGTTTCCTCCTGAAGTTTTATCTCGGAAACCGAGACAATTCACCACGTCCAACAGGCGAGTAATTGAGCAAATGTTTTTCCCTGCCGGTTAACAAACCTCTCCTCCCAGTTTTCCAAATGCATGTACCACCCCACTTGCATACCTCGAATATTCATCACCTTTCCTTGATACAATTTGCAGGCTTTTATTAAGGCGTACCATTCTGTGGTCTGTACTGACCATGTGCGTGGTAGTTCCCCCTCTAATACCCGTATTTAGCCCGGTTCTGTGCGTCCCGCAAGCCCACAGAACCTGGGGCATTTTCGGTATTACAGTCAAGTGGCAAAGAGGCAGGAAGGAGACTCGCTTTTCATCCTGCTTGATGGTTTATTCCATGCTTACAGCCGAACTCCAAAGCAAACACGATCCTGAAGGTCTCAGTTTCACTCAGGGCCAGGGGAAAAGGTGGGATTAGGGAATGGGGACCAATGGGAGAATGCCAGGGAGGAGTGAGAGGCTGACAGCCAACCGGGAGATTCAAACCGGGACCATACCAAGGAACAGAGCATCCCGGGGGAAGACCCCTGGTCACCCCAACACAAAGGCATGTTCATGGATCCCCACACCCCTCTTCTTGCAATTCTCCTCCTTTTACTATATCCAGCGACTCATTTTCCTCCTATGACTTGAAGATCCATCAATAAATACCTTTCCCCCATTTAGCCGAGGGGTATCCTCTAAATCTTCCCTAGCTCCAGTCTGGATATCTGTTACCTGGATACAGTCATGAGCCTCCTTTAAGGCTCCTTTCTCAGGACCAGTTAAACAGGAGGCTGGGTTCTCAGTTCTGAATCCTCCTGTTCCATTAAACAGGTTTCATCCTGCAACAGCCTAGTGCCGCGGTGCTGTGCCGGCCAGCACACTGCCTGGCACCGGGCAATGCCTCACCTGCTTCGGGTGGAGGAGGCGGATGCCGACCGCAGCGCTGGAGGGCAGGCGAAGCACCTGCTCGTGTTTGCCTCACCCACCGATGGCAGGGTGCGTGGAGGAGGAGGGAAAGAGCGGAGCGACTCTCTCGTGAAAAGGAGAAGGGTTTATTCCAACAGAAAACCACGAGCAGAGCCAATGGATTTAGGTGGGCGCGGGGTTTTTATACCCCTACATAATAGGCGGGGAGAACATACAATAACCAGTAAAATATCATGTTTGGGGTCTTACAAAGGGGGGGAGAAGGGACCAGGGCGAATGGGAGATGTGGGGGGTAGAGGGTTAACATGAGCCGATTACCAACCGAGGAACATAGAACCTTCCAGAGACATAACCAAATATGAACATAACAGGGAGCGGGGAGAGAGCAGCCAATGGTCACAGCGTGCTTCACACAGCAGTTTGGGTACTCACTGTGCCTTCCAGTCCTTGTGCTGTGGAGGCTTCAAACCACTGGACCTGTTGGTCTGCCTGGTCCAGCTGATCATGGCTCTGGCCATGGCTCACCGCAACAGCCTAGTGCTGGTCATCCCTTTAGAACTTGATGCCAGACTTATAACAATTCTGCCATCAGTTACCATCAAAACTGTGGCTGCACCATTCTGCAGACAACAGAGCCTCAGTTACTGTTAGAGCAAACAATGGGCCATCCCCTCGCCAATGGGTCAAACATTTTAGCACTAGAATTCCTTTGGCATAGCCCTGCTTAACATCCACATACAATTCCAATTCCTTTTCTGAGTCTGGCTAAAGTTTTGCTGTCTTTCTGGTGTTCATACCACAGCATTGGGGCTGTCTGGATTTAAAAAGTCACAGAATAAAAAGTCCTTAATCCAGGTCCTGCAATACCTTCTTAATCCTAAAAATTGTCGCAGCTCCCCTTCAGTTCTGGGCAATGGCATCTCCAAGATTCCCTGGACCGCCTCTGGGCCAACACCGCAAGCTTTCCATTAAAATATGCCCCAAACATTCAACCTTTCCTTCAACCTGTGCCTTCCCTTCAGACACTCAAAGTCACCCTCCTCCAGCCAGAAAATCACAGTGGCTTCCCCTACCACCTCTTCCCATTCTCCCAGTAGGAGCAAGTCCTTCATATACCAAAATAACTAAATTCCTAGGGATGGAGTAAATTCGGTTAATACCTTGCACAAATAATCCATTCTCCCTCTTGTTCCCACTCAAAGGCAAAATACTGTTTACTATGCTCTGTGAGTAGGCATCCCCAGAAAGCACCTTTAAGTCAAGTACTGAATAGTAGCAGTGTGAGGAGGGAACCTGGTTCAAGGTGGTATAAGGATCTGGGACCATGGAGTGCCTGGGTTTAATAGTCTCACCTACTGTTCTCAGGTCCTGCACCATAACTGGCAGGATAGGAGTGTTATAGGGAGACATACACGGCGCCAGAAGATCTGCCTTTAGCAGGGATTCAGCAACAGGCTGCAACCCCTTCCTTCCTTCCCTTGAAAGAGGGTATTGCCTTTTTAGACACCAGTTGTCCAGGTCACCTCAGAGTAATCTGGAGAGGCTCCATGTCCAGTTTTCCATATTCCCTTGGGACTGCCCACACTTCTGAGTTCAAATTAACACACTTTCCTTAAAAAAATTCAAAGCACCTGAGCAACATAAATAGCCTGCTACATGAATAGCCCAGGCAGGTACACCTTGCGGAACTAAAACCTGATGTTCTGTAGCTGCAATACTCACAAACAAACAACACAAAAAGGCAGCTCCACACATTCAACAAACTCTCACAGGTGTCCCTGTGTTACTTTTATACCGGCAAAGTTCAAATTAACTCACATTCACCGATAGTGGTTGAATGAAACACACCTGCTCATCTTTCCCACTTATCAAGAGAACATTTGAACAATTGTCCCCCCTTTGGCATAAAATTCAAATTAAACAGAGAGGCTCCTGTGTCTACTAGGAAACACACTTCTCTGTCCAGCAAGGGCTCCAATGTATTGAGCCCCTGGTACAATAGGAGATCCTGACACCTTTAACAATCCATTTCTAATGTTCTCTTTTTTACAAATGGCATATTCATTCCTTCCCAATCACTGTCCTGGTGGCTGCCCCTTCCCTTTGGTCCTGGGGCTCCCTGCACTTTTTCCCCTTGGGGGTTGTAAAAACTGTTCCCTTATCCTTGCCTGTACCTTTACCTTTTCCTCATCCTTTCTTTTATATACCTGATGTGCCTTTCAAAACCAGTTCCTCCAAGGGCCCACTCTGCCACCTCTCCAGATCATGCTCCCACCGTCTGTGGGCTCTCACCCTCCCGCAGCCGCTGAACTCTCTGCAAAATCACTTTCCTCCCTGGTAACCCAAACAAAATCCCTTCTGACATCGGGCAAGGCTTTGGTGACGCATTGTGTCTTAAATCAAAGTAGGTCCCTGTACCTTACACCGCGCTCCAAAGCCGCTCCCCGTCCTGCCGCAGTGTCCGGACGCCCCCGCCCAGCACACCTGTTCAGACCCCCGGGCCGCTCTCGCAGCACCACAAGCTCTGTAAAGCACCGGGTCCCGGCGCAGCTCGGCGGGCGGGCACAGCCGACAGTGCCACAGGGACGGGCAGGCGGCCGGGGCGTCCCGCAGCCTGATGGGGGCCGGGGAGCCACTGCGGCCCCTGCCCGCGGGGGCGGCGGCGTCGGGCACCGCCCGGCACTCAGCCCCGGCCGTCCCACAGCCTCGGCTCGGTCCCGCACCTCCCCACAGGTCCACAACCCGTGATGCTGGTCCTGCATTTCCACACCTGGTCTCGGCGCTCCTCACCATAGACAAACCCCCTTAAGTCCTGAGTAGTAAGCGGACAAACCCAAATCCTCCACCCTAGCTCCATAATGGCCCGAGGAGGGGTAGGGGTGTAGGAACAATGCTTCCCTGCCTTCCCTATCCTGGAAGCCAGGAATACAAAAGACTTGCAGCCGGCTCTATATTAGACTGCAGATTTTGAAGATAAGGTGGAGAACTTCCCAGTCCTCCCTGTTTCTCTTTTCTTTCCTTATCACATAGCCTCCTGTTGCTGTTTGCCTTAATCATATTTCTCCACACTCCCCTTCAACCAATCCTTTCCCAAACCAACACCATATTACCCCCTCTGGGTGTGGATTGCCGAGACCCTTTCTCAGCTCCTCTTATTGCCCCCTCTGGGCGTCCATGTCCTTAACTACCTCTGGGAGAATGTGCAAACCATCTCAACATTCTCCCAAAGGTTCCTTCAGAGGTATTTTGGGATCATCAACCCTATAGTTGAGACCCTTTTCCAACTTTCCTTTGGTGCCCATTCTGAGCATCCTGCCATGTTTTACTCCCCAAAGTTGTACTCCCTGGTGAGATTTGCCGAAACCCTTCTCAACTTTCCCTTAGTGCCCCTTCTGGGCGTCCCTGTCCGGTGGTCCTGCCCTGTGGACTCCTCACAGACCCGCCTGGTCCACCTCTCATCTGTCTCCTAGACGGTCTCAGGTACCAATCAATCACCCAGTGCTGGCCAGCGCCAAAGGGAGCTGGTCACCAAAACTGGGCGTGGCACGCCTCCAGCTCCACTTGCCCCGTGCCAGACCCAGATGGTGGAAGGATCCCGGACGAAACCCCATTTGTACGGAAAATCATGCTATGAAAAGCCAGCGTCCACAAAGGAGACAGAGGAGTCCTACAGTTCTATTCGAATGAAGGGAGAGAGGCCACTGGGGCACACACCCACGGTGTTTTCTCCCTCAAGATTTTGGAGGGTGCAGCCTCCTTTTCGCCTAAACTCCCAGCCACATGATGCCCTCTTCCTTTCCCCACTGGCTGAGGAACTAGGAAGG
>VZTI01001628.1:222987-345011 GCA_013397865.1 Struthidea cinerea | reverse complement strand
GGTCAGTGAGGATGAGGAGGGGCTGGCCCTGCTGAGGGCTGCTCTCAGGGGGTTTTTGGAGCCTCTGGAGTGGGCGATCTCCAGGGATCTCCCAAAGGACGACAGTGAGAGCGTCCTGCAGGAGCAGGGGAACGCCTGGGTGCTCCTGGAGCATCCCTCAGGATGTGCCAAGGACAAACCCTGTCCCACAGGGCAGCGCAGGAGAGGGGAGCAGCGCACCTGAGCAGGTGGGGCAGCTGTGGGGGTGTAGGGAAGATCCTTTTTCTTTCTATCTTTGATTTCATCTTCCCAGTCCCATCCCAGTGCCCCCAGTCCCTCCCTAGTGCATCCTCTCCCCAGAAAAAAGAGGGGTTTGATGGAAAAGGGGTTTAAATTGAGGGGGAAACCTCCTTTTTCATTATTGTCTGTGTTTAAATTGGAGGGGATCCCCCTTCAGCTGTGACTTTAAGGGTATCAATTAAAGGAAAACTTGCTTTTTCTATGATTTAAAGTTATCAGTGGATGGGGAATTGTTGTTTTCTGGTCTAAATGGAAAGGGAAAACCTTTCTGATGCCATTTTATGGGTTTGAGTTGAGGGAGAATCCCCCATTTCCATCATCTTAAGGTTAAAATTGCAAAGGAATCCCTGTTTTCTCTGGTTTTAAAGGTTTAAATTCAGGGAAAATCCTCCTTTTCCCAAGGTTTGGGGTATTTAAATAGAGGGGGAAAGGGCAGAAAAAGAGAGAGAAAAAGGGGCTGGAAGAAGGAGAGAAAAAAGAACAGGAAATATGAGAGGGACAGAAGGACATGAAACCTAAGGGAAAAAAGGTGGGAAATGTGAGGTAATTGGGCACTCATGCATTAATTAATTGGGAATTTATGAACACCGCTGTGCAACAAAGGAGAGATATTGTCTTTTTGAGAAAAAATCTGGCAGAATCTGTCCCAGAAAGAAGATTTTAATTTTTTTCAGGTCTGGAAGTTCACAGCCTTGAAAAAAAGGCAAGTTGGGTGTTTCTAAGACTTGTCCTACTTTTATGGGCACGTCTTTCTGGGGAGGAATTCCGTATTAGCAAACCTACCATTAATTTCCTTGGATATGTTCCACAACGCAACAATGCCAAGCGCATTTTAGCAGCTGGGTCTTTTTCTTGTGCCATCTTGCTAAGCATTGGTTGAAATCCAAAAAGGCTTGTAAGTACACAAGGGGATGTGTAGGTAATCCCATTGCTTTAGGTGCCGACACTGACATGCCCAAAGATAAAGCACGTTCTTCAATAACTGCCTGAATCGATGAGACAGCAACCAGCCCCTCTCATCATCTTCCTGAGAGAAAAACACAGCATCAGATAATAGCTCTAAAACACCTGCAGCAGCCTGAAAAGTGCATTTCCCACGGCTTTGAGAAAGATCAATGTTACTTGGTACAAGCTTTTTTCCTTCTTTCTTCCCTAGTCCCTCTTCTTCCCAGTTGTATTCTAAACTTTTGGGTTAATGCAGTCCTCTAGAGGCTAAAAAGGGCTTGACCTGGTATAAAAAGCAATGTTGTTCCCATGTAATAAATATTTAAAATGGTTTATCAGTGTAAATAAATGCTAAATTCTGTGAGCCCAGGGAACGGCATTAACGTCTTTCGCTTGCTGAAACATTTATGGAATCAGTGTCAGCCAACAGAACACAGTCAAGAGGATTTTGTTAAAGGTAAACTGAAGTGCTTTTAAAATAAATACGAAGAGTTGTTTAAGATCTTCAATTATTAACAGAAGAGAAGCATGGGCTGGAATAGTGCAAACAATCCCTTTCGTTGCACTTTCCCTAATCCCTGTGCAGTTCTCTGTGTCCAGCCTGGAGCGAGCTCCTCAAGGCAGATGCTGCACCTTCACAGATGTCTGGAGAGAGTCTAGCACATGAATAAGTAGGTTTAGAATGCCAAATATTTGAAAACCATTTAGTTTTATATTTGCTTCTCAGGACTTAAGTTCAAGACCCTGTGTTTATGGTTGGCCAGTGATGACCTTGCCATCCTCTGCAAACAGCACTGGAAAAACTTGGCTCTGCTGTAGAAAGCAGCTATTGGCATCACCTCCTTTAAATCCAGAGGCCAGCTCTACAGTCTGATCGGGTCACCAGGCACTCTGATTTAATTATGATTATCAGCTGTACATCTCTCATTGCTAGGAGTGCAAGCCTTACGTCCACAAGTGAGGAAAAAAATGCCAAAGCTGTGCAATGCTGTGGACACACCTGTGGGGTGATACCTGTGTATTGCACCATGCGAGGATTAAGAGCATACAGGACCTGGGACAGAGAAACCATTCTTTTATAAGCTGAACTCTCTTTTCTTCCTCTGCACAGAGAAAGAGCCCATAAAAGCGTGTAGAATTCTCACCACTGGTTAGAAAAATCTTTGACTGCTTGTAAGGGGGTGTTCGCCTTGATTTACTCTGATCAGAAATGCATCTGCACCTCTGGGGTTTCAGAGCACAGGTTTGATGTGTTTTGAAGCGTGTGAGATTTTTATTAAAGAAGTGACTCTGTTCCACCTACCCATGGCTCTTCCCCAGTTCTTTAATCCCTCCTCATCTGCTCTCCCTGCTCTCCCCCTTGCCAGCACAACGAGTTTTCCCGACTGTCTGGGCATGGTTCCTCGTACCATTCCTTGCAGCAGCAGCTCTCTGTGTTGCAAGTGGCTGCCTGACAGAATAAAGCAATTTGCAGGCAGCAGCTGTGTTGCAGCAGAAGCTCGACAACCATGTGGGGAGCCTGGTGATGAGCGTGGATCTCCTGCCTTTCTGCAGGTAGCATCCATTGTACCTTCTGAGGGCATTTCTAAAGTCGCTGCACAGTCAGTGTTTTTCTAACTTTTAGAAACTCTCTGAATACTTTGGTGGTAATATGTTTAAGTTTGCTAATTATTGGAATCATCTGGATTTAAAAACAGGCTGCCCTAAAGGGGCACTGCACGGCACGCACATCAATTCGTGCTAACAGTATTCAGTACCTCGTGTCCTCTTCAACGTTGGCTTATTATCCTCAAGAAGCTTTTCTCTAATTAAGCTGGCTGAAGGTCCTGTACATCTTCTGGTGGTACATGTTCCCCTTGACCATCTAAACATCATCTCAAGCTTGTGGTGCAAACCTTTGTTTTCACAAACGCTGCTTTGTTAGCACAAAGGGCATTGGTTTGTGCAGATATTATCTTCTCTGGACATCTGTAGTAGGCTGAAGCACTTTCATGGCGTGGGTGTTAATGAAGCTGTTTTTAAAATGAGGGAGCTTTTTTGTTCATCTTTTTGTCTGTCCTCAGTACCTTCTCAAGAGTGCTGGGTATAACCTACAATGAATGTTAAAATTAATTAATACTAATAATGAAGGGTAAATGACGTAAAACCTGGCATCAGAACTCTTAACCTCATAAGCTTGGCTACGTTTTGGATTAACAAGACTCCTAAAGAGAAAGGAGGCCTTTATTTGCTTTTGTGTAGGTTTATTTGAAGCTCCAAGTATTTCAATCAGCAAAGTTTGTGGGGGTTTTTTTCAGGTTTGCAGCTGTCTATAGTCTTTTAACTTCTTGTGCTGTTGTACCTCGTTTGGGAGAAGGTGAGACGCTTTAATTTTCTGGGGAATGTAACATTCCTGACTGGTGTAAAGAGTTGGAGCAATGGTGGTGTTGACTGCACTTCATTTTCTGTGCGTGTTTAGAATTAGTAGACTGAGTGACGTGGGCATTTAGAGGAAAAGGTTGACTGCCTCGTGTAAGCACAGCAAGTTTTTTATTCTCCAGAGACATTGCTTATTGAGAAAAACACCCAGAGGCAACTGAGCAAGCAGAGTGGCCCACTCTCATAGAGGATGTTTTGATCCTGTCAGTAATGCAGTTCATGCAAGAGGCTCTGTGAAAGCCAGGATGTTTCATGCTGAACGTCACTGCCTTCGGATAGCAGCATATCCTTTGGATGGATAACTGATAACAGATAACTCAACCGCCCAGAGACACCTGAAAAAATGTTCTGACATCTGAGGGATGTTAGAACCCAGCAGTATTTGCTAGCAGGCAGTGAGGGATGCTGCTGGCCCGGCAGCTGATGCCACCTTTGATTGCTTCTGCTGTGTTCCATCGTGGCTGTGGAGCAAAGGCAGTCTCAGCCTTAGCTGTCAACTGACAAGTGGATTGCCTACAAGGGAGAGTGCTTGTCAAGAGATGTGTCATCTTCATTAGAAAGTATTTAAATTAGTTTTTTAAAAAAGGGGGAAAAAAAAAAAGAAAGTCTAAGATCTTAGATGATAGATTTTAAAAGTTATTAGTTATCACAAGCTCTCTTGGCAGACGTATAACAGACATTTACAACCCATGAATCACATTTTTCAAAAATCACAGCTAATACCAACTTCTCTGAGGAGATGACAGCATTTGCAGGAGACACTAATGACTTCTGGCTCTCAGTCATTGCAAAATCATGAGCTTGTAATTGTTCTGATCTGGCTATTTGTAGACTATGGAGTTCTAGAGGTCTCTCAACACTTCCATCATTAATAACTTGCCAGTGACAGTGGTTGCCATCATTCCTACTCAAAGTGATAACTTTAAGATCTTTGTAAATGCAATTCCTTACTAAAGGCTTATGAGGCTGGCTTTATTATCCTGGTTTTACAAAATGAGGGGAAGGTGATGGAGGCACACGAATCTGCAGCTAGAGTCAAGTGCATCTGAGGGTACAGCTGCTCAGTGATTTAGAAAACTTGGCTACAAGTCACCTTCCCTGGGCCATTCTGGGAATGTTTGGCTTGCTCCTGATTAGGACTTTCAGCAGTCTCATACCTTAACAATCTTGTAATAATATTTTTCTCATACCCATTTCTGCGCAACCTCTGTTAAAAGGTGATCCATAAATCTTGGGACAAAACCAGCACTGCTGGTCCTGACTCTCCCTCTGTTGAGACTGGAGTTAGATGAGGTGGATGTGGAGCACAGGAAGATCCTAAGAGGGCTGAGAGCTCTCACTCAGCATGGGTTTGGCGGTTCTTGAGCAGCTCGGGCTCTGCCTGGGACTGGCTTGACTTCTGGAAGAACCCAGCATCAGAGCAGGGACATGACTTCGGTTTGCCACCCCTCCCCATATGCTGGAGTACATCTCTGTGCACCCCAGCACTTGACCTCACATGTGTACCATGGTTCTTGTCCCTCTTCAGGCCTGGTTGTTCTTTATTTTTCCTGTGCTTTAACTCTCCTCAACACCATGTGTGCAACACCTTAGTGTAGGTGCTAAAAAGCTAGAAGCGGAGAAATTCTTCAGCCTTTTCTCAATATTCTGTGAGCAGACTGTCTTTCCCATGTAAACTATTTTAAACAAGGTCACAGTTTCATAAACTTCTTGCACCTGCAGGCTGTTTTGCAAGATTGTTATGGCTTTGACTTTGAAATTATTTTGGAGTAGGTGTCTTAGGGCTTGGCCAATCCTCTCAAGGGGTGGATGGCCAAGGAACCAATTACCTATTGCCATTCGACACACTTTTGGGATCTATCCTATAAAAGTAGTCAGAAAATTATTAAAGTGCTTCGGCTTCCACTTGTTCATGAGCCTGGACTCTGTGTCATTTTCTTTATGTGCCTCGGACGTAACAGCGACATCTTAGGCCTGTTTTTCAAGATCAAGCAAACCAGCTGATATATTCCCTCCTCGGGGAGGGGGTATTTGGTGACAGGTAAGGTAATACCTGTTTCACTTTGGTCTGCGGTCTGGGCAGCTGTGGTAAATTTTTGCAATGTTGGGAATCATCTGGAGGGAGGTGATCTGTAAATGTGTACCTTTACATCACCAAGATGGTGAACTCAGCTGAGGGGAAAAGAAATAAAACTGAAACACTACTGTGCAATTTACAGCCTCTCTGAATTTTGTTCTCTTGCTGATAAGGGCTTCCTTCTGTTCTCTCTGCAGGTCTCCAGGTGGTTTTAAATTCAATCATCAAGGCCATGGTCCCTTTGTTGCATATTGCCCTGCTGGTGCTGTTTGTCATTATCATCTATGCCATCATTGGACTGGAGTTATTCATGGGGAAGATGCACAAGACCTGCTACCATGTGCAAGGGGGACTGATAGGTAAGGGGAACACTCACATGCATACAAAGATTTCCAGAGGGAGGCTTTTGTCCTACGTAACAGAACATTTCTCCTGGCACAGGAGATGGGTGGCTGTTGCTCACTGCTTGTGTACTTCTCAAGGGTTTCACAATTTCACCGCTGCAGACTGAGCTACGCAGGGGATGGCATCACAGAAATGAACAACTCATGCGTTTTATTATTAACCTCATACACAAATGCATCTTTGTTTTAAACCGGTATCATTGTAAAGGAATATATCATTCAGGGCAGTACCTTTTTTTTTTTTTTAATCACAAGCTGCAACTGTGGTTACAAGTGCAACCGGAAAGAAAACAAAATGATGTTAATGGGAAGAAAGTTTTTTACATCAAGTCCATCAGGAAAGAACTTTCAAATTATTTGCAGAAAGAAATATTCACATTTCAAAATAATTCAATTGTATCGCCACTCATATAACCATCTGTTCATTTTCATTTGATTTATTGATCTTGAACAGCAGCTATTTCTCATGTGGTGGTGGGCGCTGATGCCTGGGACCCAGTTTGCCTCATAAGAAAATATTGTACAGCAGAAAATTGTTTCAGAAATTCTGTATTTTCTGCTTTTATAATGTTGGCAGATTTCATTTGCTGGAAATAACGCTAGAACTATAATGAACTGTCACTCTGGTTTGCATCTTTAAAGTGGGTGTATTTTTCTCCATTCTGTCTGGAAGTGTTTACATTACAGCATCTAATTCTGATATTACTGTTTCTGGCATTCTTCCGTGATCAGAATGTGATCACAATTTTGGAAAATTACTTTTTTTACCACGTAAGATGAGAAACAAACATAATTACCCCCTCCCCTACGCATACATACGTACCCACATCTGTTAAAAATGTAGCACTAAGGTCTGACATCTGTATATTTTTTAAAAATCACACTGCAGAAGTTTTTGTCCTTATAAAAATATTTCCTGGAGCCTTCTTTATATACCAAAGCATTTAGTTTGCTTTGTTGTACAGGTTCTCAGATCTTTGAAAACACCTGTACAGAATAAGGGGTGGATAATCAAACAGCAGTCTTAAAGTTTGAGTGCCACTGGGCTACTGATAAAATGCCACACATCATCTAAATGCCAAAAGAGCAGAGCTCCAGACACTCTCTGCTGTAATTCGCCAGTGGCCCAGTGCCACATCAACCAGAGCACTGAAGCCTGTCTGCTGCAGGGGCTCAGCCTCCTTCAGCAGTGCCAGTCAGTGCTGCCCTTCCAAGACTAACCCAGATGCCAGGTGACTGCGGTAGGAAAACACTGGCCATGACACGCAGCCTAATGAAACATGGTAGGCTTGATCTGATGTTCCCTCTCATGTTGAAAGGCATGAATTCTTCCTCGCAGGAGGGTATGCTTTGGGAAAAAAAAAAAGTTCATCTCAGTTTTGACTATAAAATTTGGCAGCTTGGCTATTATTTTTTACAAAAAGAAAGCGAAGCGAGACAGCGAGCAGTTGCCTGTGCATTCCTGAGAAATCTGTCAAACTCCCTGCAAAATACACTTGCTAAAATCTGCTCTCCTTCACTTGCCTACCAGCGTGTCCAACGGTTTCCTTCAGCTGTTTTTTCCCCCTTCTCTCCTTTAAGATACGCCTGCGGAAGACGATCCGTCCCCGTGTGCCCCCCAGTCTGCCCACGGGCGGCAGTGTCAGAACGGCACCGAGTGCAAGGCGGGCTGGGAGGGACCTAAGCACGGCATTACCAACTTTGACAATTTTGCTTTTGCCATGCTCACGGTGTTTCAGTGCATCACCATGGAGGGCTGGACGGATGTTCTCTACTGGGTACGTATCCGAAAATGACGAGCTGAGAGTCCTGCTCGTGCTCACAGCTATGTTGGAACCCCTGGGGGCTTTAGCTTTCTTGCTCATTCTCTAGAGTGAAGGCATGGTTGCTAGCATGGAGCTTGAATTAACTCAGCTTACTGTTAGGTACAGTGGGAGGGGTTATCTGGTGCAATGAAATCAAATGTAAATGTTGACTTTCCATTGATATTTCAATTTTGAATGACGGCAGATGGCTTATTGATTTGAAGGTTTGCAATGTACCTTGGTCATTGAAAGTCATTGAAAGACCCTCTCTGCAGGAATGAAACATCTCATACATCTCCAGATTACTGATGTAGAAGTATTTGTGCTCTACCCATGGCATTTATTTTACAAGGGCTCTGCACTGATCAGGTCACAGGTTTTATAAGAAAGGCCTCACAAATTCCAGCACTACTCCTGACTATGACTTTTGTCATAGAAGAATTTATTCTAATGCTATTAGCTCAGATACTGGTGTCAATCATGGTCCCATGTTTAGCCAAAACATGATATTATCTTTAGCATAAATGGAGTCTCATCTTGTCCTGTACCCTAATTCTGGACATTTCAGCAGCTTTAGTTTGTACTTTTTAATTCCTAATGTGTTGGGAAATTTGTTGCAATACAATTATACTATAGGAGTTAATATCAGGTTCGTCTTTCGCCAGTAAATCATATATAATAAACGAGTTTCTGGATGCAGCTCTGGCCATCATCTTTTGCAGCAGGTATGTTATGATCCAGGACCTTCATCCACACACAGCACAGTCCTGTCTCTACAAGGCTAACCCAGACTCTCACCAGCTGGTCAGTCTGGCATGTCATGACACCAGATTCTCCAGGATGGTAGGATGTCTTAAAACACATGGGTGCAGTTTAACTCAAGAGGGCTCAAAGCACACAAAAGGATAATCTGGTCTGAGGCAGCTTACACTGTTAGTCAACATCAGCTTTTCTTTGACACATGAGCCTGAAGCTGCCTTCTACCCACCAGTGATTTAGAGTTTACAAGATTTCCCTTTGAAGATTTAGCTTATCTGCCAAGGATGGTCTCTGTGTGGAACAGTTAGAAGTTGTCTATCTTCTAAAGCTTAGATTAGAATGGTGACTATGGATTCCTTTTAATGCCTGAGATAAAGAGCAGAGATCAAACCACTGGGGGAGTCTGGGTGTCAGAGAAAAAAAATTGCCATTACTAGAAAAGATGCTATAAATTAATAAAATAATGAAGAGCAGAAGTTAAAGTCTGAAGAGAAACTGGGTGAAACTGCTCCACAGTTCAGCTGTGGCTACATATAATATACCTGTCTTTTTAGCACATTTAGCTCACATTTCTCTATGCTGTGTGTGACTGAGAGGATTTATTTACAGGGGAAATGGGAGAGAGTAAATGATATCAGAAAAAGACATGAAAATAGTTTTGGCCCTGCATACCATTCAGTATTGTGAAACCTCTCCACAAGTTATCATCAGTTTCTCCAAAGACATGTGCTGTGAAAGACCCTTCCAATTCCCACCCTTTAGGGCCCATGTGTCATTTTTGTGACTGGATATGAATCGTGCTTAACTCGTTATCAGTTATCTAATAACAGGAGCCAAAAGCATATACTCACTTCCAAATGATTTTCTACCATGACTGCAGCAGGCAGTCTGATTTTTACAGTGTCCCTTCAACAAGCTGGGTTTTAGTTGCTGGCTTTTGTTTGGTATTCAGTCAGCTTTTTTTTCCCACTGATTTCCTGAGCTGTTCTTTCTTTTCTTTACAGGAAGTACAGTGAACTTAGACCTGAAATTAATACAGATTGATGGTCATTATTTTTAGGGGCATGCATATAGTGAGCCTTTTAGATTATGGCATTGTTAGAATGCTTGCTTTGGAAAGAGCAGAACTATTTGTTATCTTCAGTTCTCAGTTATTCCTAGACAAGATTACAGAAGATAAGAGCTATCACTGCAGAAAAAAAGTGTCCGTAATTGAGGAGGAGGAAATTTATTTCATAAAGAAAAAAACCTACGTTTAAAGACCATGAAATACAAAGATTGAGTAAACACTTGAACACCTGAGCTGGCAGACATTCTTGGTTGAGCTTGCTGGAAACAATCCTAAGAATACTATTGTCCCACAGGACTTTTGCCTCTTTGTGCTATGCTGACAAAGCAGGCAGAGTTCAGCTCTGATCAGTGTTTGCCATCTGGTCAGGGAGGTACCCGAGGTGTTTCCTTCTGCAGAGGGGTCTGTGCTGTGCTGGGGGCAGGTGTTGCTTGGGCACCTACTGCAGGGCACACTATTGCTTTAATATTTATGTGTAGAAACGGTCTCTCAACACTCACACTGCAATTTTGTCATTTCCAGCCTTATCTATTGTGGTTTATACAGTAAGATTTAGAGTCCATGGCAAGGGTGTTCCAGCTTAGGTTAGCCAGATCAAAAGGAAGAGTACTCTGGAGAGTAAAGAATAGAAAAGATGCAACATTTCAGTTGCTGAAGGAAGAATTTTAGTGAGGTAGGATACAAATATCTGTCTTAAACTTACTGTGAGCCACCCTTTCCTTAGTGCAGTCTGACTCATACATAACTTTATTCCCTGGTCTTTGCCTTTTTGGCTGAGGAAGAGAGAGCTTGTCATAGACAACCCACTGGGAGCTGCATCTCCACAGGGTGCAGAGCTAGGGACACTAATCTCTTCTCAGCTCTGAAAGACCTGGAACCACAGTGAGGTCACGGAAATTAAAATTTGCTTTATAAGGAAGTAAATCCGCACAGTTATTTAAATTAGAAATATAGTGTTTGTTGTCCATTTTACACTAGCAGTACAGATTAAAAAACAGCGTAAGGAAATTTTGTTAGCAAATCAGACAGTTTTGCAGACAAAAATTTTAGGTGATGGTTTTCAGAGGCCATTCATTAAACTTAACAATGTAAGATAATGGGCTAATGTTTAAAAGTGCTGACCATTTAAAGTTCAAGCAGACTGTCAAGTTCTTAACTCCTCTGCAATTCAGGGTAGATAACAAGGTTTGAATCTGGGGTCCTGCTGGGGTCAGTGGCAATATTCTCATTAATTTCAAAAGGTCAGGATCTCACTTCGTGTTTTGCAAAATCTTGATCATGCTGTTAAGATTTCCCACATGCAGTCAGAGTACAACATGAGGACTTACAGATGCCTGATCAGGGCCTTGGTATCTGTTGAGATTAGTCTTCCAAGGACATACATGTGGATGCAGAGTGTTTTCTTTGCTCTCTTCTTAAATCTGAAAATATGTGCCTGACCTAAAACTCAGCAGAACAACAGATAAAGCTCTGGGCTGAATTACTTGGCTGGAAGTGTCGAGACGATGGAGCAATTCCCTCGCTTTGAACTTTTCTATAAGTGCTTCTCAATTATGTCTTCTTATTTTCTAAAAAAAAACCAAAAAACCAAACTTTTGAAAGATACCTAGATCTCTGCATTCCTCTCAGTGGGAATGGAGGGAGCTTAGCACGTTTCAGCATGTTGCACTGAAAAATACAGTAGTCATTTCATGAAACCAATGCCTGTCCTGTGCCACAGTTTGCAAGGTTAAAGCTGCATGCTTAAAAGTCAGAAATCTCTGTGACCTTCCACAAGCCCTAGACTCCTAATCCACTTCATAGCTCTTCAGATTTTAACTTCAGTTTCCTGCTTCCTTCTTCATGCTTCCTGGTGCAGGCTTTTCATCTGTGTGAAGCCTGTCTCCTCTCTCATGGAATCCTGTTTCCCAGCGTGTGATCCACATCCTCACAAAAAGATAATCAGAGACAGGAAAGCAATAAACTTTTATTCCCTAGAAGGACTTGGCATCACTAAGATCAATACACTTTCCAATCTCCTCTCTCTCTCTTAGCAGATAAGACTTGTGAGTAGATTGGTTTCTTTTTGAAATGGGAAAGAAAAATATAAGGGAAAACAGTTTGACACTGCTATCATGGAAGGTAGGATAATCACTTAAAAGGAGCCAAATTTTTGATGTGAAATAACTATGTTGGACAGGATGAAAATCTGGGCAAAACGGCCTTGTTGACTCTTCACTGAAGAATTGATCTTTGCTGAAGGGAGCGTTAAGTGTTTGTAGAAACACATCTCCTGTGCTGCCTCAGCCTTACAAGCTTTGTTTGTCCCATGCCAGGCGCCTTTGTCTCGTGGGCAGTCAGTCCACAGAACCACTGAGCAGACAGGCACCTCTTGTGATGTGTCACATCATAACTTCTCCTATGCCTTGTAGAAGAATTTGAGGTTATTATTCTCAAAGCTCTCCTTAAGGTATGATCAGCCAGCATTAGCAGCTCGCTTGGTGCAGGCACCAAGGCCCACTTCTGAAGACTTCTCTGTCTTGGAACCTTCCAGCAGCAGATGAAAGTCCAAATGTTGCAAATGGAATCAGTTGGTATTTTGTAATCGGTCTCTGCTGCAGTCCATTATTTTGTATTGTCTTGTTGACTAAGGAGGAAAATTAATCCCTGTGCAGTTTATAACACAGTGTTTAAATATTTGTAGGCCTTTGTTGTCTTCACTTAATCTTTTTCTAATCAGAGGAGATTCAGTTCTTTCAACCTTCCCTAATGGATCTTCTTTTTAATTATTTTTAATCAGTTTGTTACTGTCCTTCAGGGGAAGCTTTGTTTCTGAGTTAAATACAATTCGGCCAGTGCCCTGTCTCTGGAAAGGTTTTCATCTTTGTGTGAAATGTGCTCTCTGCAGCTGGAGACCTGTGACACTGCATGCAAATCTATCCACTGCAGCCTGAGTTTTACATGCCTGGTCTCTCCACTGCCCTGCACCTAAGCAATTGTACCATATAAATGAAAACAAAGCACAGAGAAATTGCAAAACACAACCATGTGGTTTTTGTATTGGGCTGTTCACACTGCTGGGTAGTGGAGAACCTGGTCCGGAGTTGTTCTGCTTGCCCCTTACAGCTTGAATTCTAGGATTGAGTGATTCTGCTTGATCTGCTTGACGATTATTAGTAACGAGCAACCTTGAGCCTGCCATCAGTTTTGGAGTCTTGGCTTTGACCCATGTCATTTGGACAGCACTTCAGAATACTTGGTCGAGTCTCTGAGAATAACACGCAGTGCCTCCAGGAACAATTTACCTCAGGGTTCTAAGTGTAAACCAAGGAGTGTGGTGTTATTGTAGATGGACTAAGGCCAGGTCTGGGTGAGATCCAGGGCACTAACCTGTCCCTGGAAGAGATGCCCAAACTGGCACGCAATAAGTTGACTCCCTCAGATGTAAAAAATGCCTGTTAGTCTTCCCCAGCCCCTAGGCAAGAAAATGAGTTACTAGTCTAAAACCGTGCAGTAGAGACACCACAGTGTAGCGAGAGACACAACACAGTGAGATCGAATCAGGGCAAACCTTCAGGAGCACCGCACCCCCAGGGACAGCAGAGAGAAACACGTAGATGCAGTGGGTTAAACAGGCTGTCCTGGAACTGCCCTCCACCTCTCCCTCTTTGAGATCATGCTTTCGAGAGTCGCTAAATCAGCCTGAAGCACGGGCTTACAGTCACCCTTGCAGTTCCCATCATGAAGTCAAAATGGAACAAATTGAACAACAGATGTAATTTACTTTGCTGACAGCATTGACAGATCCTGTGAGCTTTTCTCACCCCCCTCCTCCAGCCTGTTGCAGCCAATGAGGAAGACGTGAGAAATTCAGAGATATTGCCACAAAGTGGAAGACATTAAACGCAGAGCTGCAACCCCCAATTTTCGCCAGCTGTGTTTTTCCTTCTAACCCTTTATTCTTGCAGCACTTAAGCTTGAATTAGTGAGGCTTTCCACAAAAGAGAATGATCTGATTCTAAGAATATATCTGTCTACATGTTTCCATGGTGTTTATTCCCCATCCACCTCCGCCCCTCCAAGAAAATGCTGGGCTTTTATTGTTGTGGGGTTGAGGTTTTTTTAATCATCTTTTTGGCAGGAGTTTGCATGAATGTGAAAAATTTACGAAGAATAAGCACGCAACGATGAGCAGCCCATCACTGTGATTGCAGAGGTTATTCCGTCTCCATCTGCTGTAGCAGTGGTGGGTAAGGGGAGAGGGCCCATAGTTCAGAGCACTGAAGGGCCACAGCATTAATGCACTGAAAAAGCAGTTTCCACATTTAATTTGCATGAATGCTGACCCCAATCTGTTTTCCTTTTTCCTCATTAACAACTGCACATGCAGCTGTAATGGTTGCTGTGCCACGGACTTACCAAGGAGTAACAGCAGTGACTTACTCGTTGGCACCTGCCACGAAAACCTGCTGCTGAACATGTGCTCAGCGCACTTGTTGTGTGAAACCAAGTTTTTATGAGCCCTTCAGAACTCAACTTTGGACTGCTCAGACCCCTTCCTCTACATGAAAAGAAACTCTCCACTGAAAATAAGCTTTTTTGGGTTGGTTATGGGAGGTGTTAATAGAGACCCTCTGCCCAGTGCTCCTGTGTGGGAAGGACCTTTTTAATAGCCCTGTCTTTCTGTTGCTCTTTCACTTTTCTTCCTTCTTTTGTTCTTCTTTAGACTGTATCCTAATTGCTGCTGTCTAATCACCACAGAGACCTTTCTTGCCTTTAATCTTTTGTCCCAGAGCTATAAAATTAAGAGCTAAACTACTGGGACTTCTATACACGACTTAGGATTTTGAGTGCCTCTGTTTGTGGGTGCGCTGCTTGAGGCCTACCACCAGTTTTGTCAAGAAATGATGACTGATGGCTTCTCAGAAAAGAATCATTAGATTTTTTAGCTGTGGACCCATATCTACTGGACAAATTCACAACTAGCAGACAGGTTCATTATCTGGATCCTGGGAAAGGAACAGACAGGGAAATATGCCCAAGGTCAGGACACAAGTCATGTCTCTAGAACTATTTATTAAATTAATGTTTATTTGGAGTTTAACTTGTTTCAACATCTTGCTTTTAAGATGAAGTGCAATACAACTAAACCTTCACCAGTCATACTGTGAATTTTAAGTCCTTCCTGCCTGCAAAGAGAATCAGTCCATTAAAATTGGCTTTATCCATTGATTTCAGAGTGATTTCTGCCTGGGCAGGATTTGAGGGCTCAGTATGATGGGTGGCCATGCCATCATAAGCGTGTAGTTTATCTGCACCCGTGGCCAACTCTAGAACTCTCTCCTTGTACCTCCAATCCTCTGAACTGCACCCAAATTGAAGACCTAAAAACAGTATTGGGCTCCTCTTCCAAAAGATACAAAAAGACCAGAAGTAGAAAATGAAGGGTTTAGAGGTCAACCAGAGGAATCAGTCTTCTTACTGGGAAGGACTTGTGGGTTTTGGTGGATGAGAGGCTGGACACGACCCAGCAATGTGCACTCGCAGCCCAGAGAGGCAGCCATGTCCTGGGCTCCATCCAAAGCACTGTGGGCAGCAGGGAAAGGAGGGGATTCTGCCCCTCTGCTCGGCTCTGGTGAGACCCCACCTGAGCGCTGCATCCAGCTCTGGTAGGACGTGGAGCTGTTGGAGTGAGTGCAGTGGAGGGCCATGAAGATGGTCAGAGGGCTGGAGGACCTCTTCTGTGAGGAAATTCTGTGATTCTTTGAAAGACTAAGAGAGTTGAGGTTGTTCAGCTGGAGAACAGAAGGCTCCAGGGAGACCTCCCAGTACCTAAAGGAGGCCTACAAAGGAGCTGGAGAGGCACTCTTTACAAGGGCATGTGGTGGTGGGACAAGGGATGATGAATTAAAACTGAAAGTGAGCAGATTTAGATCAGATATAAGGAAAAAATGTTTACAGTGAGGGTGGGGAAACGCTGGTACAGTTTGCCCAGAGAGGTGCTGGATGCCCCATCCCCGGAAACATTCAAGGCCGTGTTGGACAGGTCTCTGAGCAACCTGATCTCGTGGACGGTGTCCCTTCTCATTGCAGGGGGTTGGACCTTTAAAGGTCCTTTCAAACCCAAACTATTCTATGAATATTTACTCCAGAGCATCCACTCTATTGACTTTTAAAGTATATCTAGAACAAATCTGTCAGGAAATTGTGCTGATCTTGCCTACATGGTGCTGCTTATAAGACTCCTAAGAAAAGGAGAAGGGGCAGTCTTGTCTGTCAATGACACAGTTGCACCTCGTTCAGGCTCTTTGATAGTAATTTCTCCAGCAAACCTCTAGTGCTTTTACAATATCTCTGAGTGCCTATGAAGGTTTATTATCTGTGTTCTAGGAATTCTAGATACTGTACATTTTATTTGAGAATTTTGGATGTGATCTCACAACTGGAAACTGGATTAATTATCTAAAATGTAGAATTTTCCTAGGATTCCTAGTTTGGGAACTGGATACAGAGGAACTTGGGTTATACTGATGAAGTGCAAAAAAATAATTGACAGTTTTGCCTTCACTTATTAAAGAAGGTAGTGATTATCTACATCTTACAGTGCTGTTTTTCATAATCCTTATTTTTAAGGACTTAATTGACTATGGAAATCAATGAATAGTGTGTGCTGGTATATTCCTGTGCATGCAGCAATCAGTACTGTTCTGATGTAGTTGTGGAAGAATTTGCTACACTGAGATAAATAGAAGCATTTATAAAACAGCAATACAGTAATGCAGGCAGAAAATCCTTCCTGGATAATCAGCCATGCAAATGTAAATACCTAATAAACAGAGACAGGAAGGGATAGCCCAGAATTCTAGGATGAAATGAAATTTTTAGATTTGGTAACCCACCATCGTAGGGGAGGTTTTTATGCTTGAATTGAGCATTTTATTCTTTTGGAGTGAATTTCCAAAGACTTTAAAGGACGAAAAGGTTTTTAAGCAACTGAGTAGCAGTAAGAGATGGAGCTGCTGCAGTGGCTGTAATGAAAGAACTGTGGCTAAATAGCCTTTGGGCTCTTGGATGTCTTTTTCAAAGCCCAACCTTTTCCTTTTAAAGGGGAAAAAAAAAAGTGGTACACGCTTATGTGGGAATAAGGCACCTCACGTAAAGCTCGGTGACTTTTACCTCTGGAGCTCTGAATTCAAACCCTGATTAAGTCACACAAGTTCAAGCAATTTTTGGAGGTCACTGCATGGCATTTCTGTAAGTTGCAAATTCACTCAACAAGCACCCGTGTAATCAGTCACGTGAGAGAATGGAGAGCCTTCATGGCCCCTCTGCAGGTGCCTGGCTTTGGCAGAACGCAGCGGGTGGGTTGATGGCATGACCCTCCTCTGAGCAGATCTACTGTTCAGGAACCAAGAACAGCAGAGCACTGAGCAGGCCAAAGTGGTACCGCTGTTGAGTACTGAAGAGGTAGGGAAAAGGGTCTGCCCGCCGTCTGTATCAACTAGCAGAATGGATCAAGAGCAAGGGCTTGGCACAGCGGGCTGCAGGATGTGCTTGTGGAAAGTCCTGAAGACCTGCTCAGTCTGGGCCTCGTGTCTTTAAGAGCCTGCCTGGGTCAGTGTTGTGTGGCCTGTTCTTTCCCCTCTGGTCTGTATGACCCAGACAGCTTCAGAGCAGACAGAGTGACCTGAGCCACCTCGGAAAAAAAACAACCAACTTCTGAGGGAGCAGCTTAGAGGGAATTTTTTACATCCTCAAAGAGCAGCAGTTTCAGCACACTCTAGAGTGTGAGTTGCTTTATCACTTGGCAGTAATTGAATTTCAATATTTCACTTTTGGTTAACATGTTCCATGTTAAACTGAATTGAAATACATCTATTTTTTTTTTTTCTCTTTTACATATTAAGCCTGGAGAAAGCGTGTGAGGTGGCAAAGAAAGTTTTATTGGAGCTCAGAATTCTTCTTTGATGTAAGGATTTCTTGCTGTATAACTGATGTTTTTAGCAAGAGTTCAGAATCCCTGTATTGCCGAACATGCTGCAGAGATAAGTAGCACCCTCCAGTTTTCACAGAAAAACAGAAAAAACCCTCAAGAAAGCACAAAATTACAGGTGGGATGGGAGGACTTGTAAATGGCAGCTTCCTGATTATTTTTGTTTCTCCTCCCCTTGCTGACTAGAGGAGTTTCCCAGGGATAGTTGTACTAACAAAATTTAATATGCTGTGATTTTGCCAGCAAATCCACTCTCAGGTAGCTGATTTGCCATGATAATGCACGTCCCTTTGGAGCACTACTGGTGCTAATAAAAGTTGCAACTTTGTGAAAACAAAAGCTGGTAACACTGCTGGGTTTTTTTAAGTGAAAGGAGAGCCCAACTTTTTTTTCCTCTATTTTGAAGAGTGTGAAGTTAAATGGCCTTTGCCATCTGTTGAAGCTGTACAGTAAACTTGTGTGAAGGCCATTTGAAATCACAGGCTTGACTAGGACACTGGTAAGTATTTCCCCTCTAGTGGTGAACAGGGTGTTGGTGCTTGAACTTGATCTTTAGAGGCCCTTCCCAGCCTTAATGGTTCTCTGATTCCCCACCTCTCTAGCAAGCAAAAACTGCTGTGCTGGAGAAGTGTGGGATCAGGAAGCATTTTCAGCAGAAATAACCAGCAGTGGAAAACAGTTCAGCTCAACCAGTGTGTGCCACAGACAGTCTGACCTGCTGGTATTTGAATGCAAGCTGTAACTCTCTTCCTTACCCTCAGACAGAGACCTTGTATTTTCCATAATAGCTCAGTCTGGTGAAGAACGTCAGACTGTGAAAAACAAAGTGCACCCAAGCTGAAAACAGATGAAATATGATTGTGGAACTTTACTAACGAATGAAATAATGTTGTGGAGTTCAGTGGTTATATACTGAGAGCTAAAAAACACAGTGGAAGGGCTCAGTCACAGCATACAGTCAGTATCAGTCATCTGGGACTAGATAATTGAAAGTTTCGTATTTTCTAGGTTTCTCTGACTTTATGCAGTCTTTCCCAGCTGACAAAATGTGCACATCCTTGAAAAGGTGGGGCCTGTATTTAATGAGTGATGAAAATGTGACTCAGTACTGCTATGAAAAATAAGCGTGGCAAATTCTAGTGGTAGCAATGCACTTCCCTCAACTAAAGTGTGCAACTAAAGTGCAGTTTGCTCCATGTAACAGCAACATGACATTCCTGTATAGCTTCAGAGAAGCTCATGTGAGCTATTTTTCATGTTTTCACTTTGCCATCAAGCAAACGACCTGGTTCTACGGCAGAGCTGATCTCAGCTCCAGCCTTGCTATGGAGCAGGCAGCAACAGCCTGGTAGGACTCTCCTCCTGCAGGACTCCTGCCTTTGCACAGTCTCCCCGAGAAGCTCAAGCCAGACAAGGTGTATCTCCTGCGGGAGCGTGTTCTCTCGTGGCTCTGGAGACTGAGCCCCAGCACTGCTTCCATTTGTCTTCCGTGCAGCGCTGTGTGGGGCAGCTTGGTCACTTCTGGAGGCTTCACCCTCTTGTCAGGGAGACCAGGCAGGATAGCAGGGAGCTACAGCTTACCAAAAGCTTTTAGTTAATAAACCATGAATGATGGTTCACCTGGATCGGGGCAGGTGTACTTGGATGAGGACATTTATAGCAGATTCAACATCTTTGACCTTTGAAGATCTTCAATCTTTGTCAGGAGGGGTGAAGAAGGAACCTCTGCAGACTCCATGTTCTCAGATCTGTCTGCCGCCTTCCCCTTCTCTCTTCTGGACTCATCTTCCATTGCTGCAGTTTCTTTGATTCTTTCTCAAGGGTTCTCTGTTGCAAATTAATCTTGATGCTTCTGTTGTCCTCATCAAGGCAGTCCTTTCTCAGTTAATGGCTCCATTTAGCTCCTGCAGAGAGTTCTGTGCAAATTGCCAATGTTTCTGCCTCAGAGTGGAATTTTAATTTGCTCTTTCCATCACTACAGAGTATACGGAACGACTGGGGAATGAAGCTACACATAGGAGTCCTCTTATTTTTCCTACTGCCCACATATGATGAATCTTGCCTACATTATTCATTTTTATCCTACAGTGACTGTATAGCAGAATAACCTGTCTGGAGCATTCTCTGCCCTGGCTCATGATCCCTGTGCCCTTGTCCTTGCCCAGCTCTGCCTTGCCTTTCTCATGAAGACACTGAAAAAACATTAAAAATGTTTCTATGTACCCAGAGAATAAGCAGAGAATTTGTAAAATGACATCTTTGAGGTAACACAGTAAGTAGAGCCTTTAAAATAAGAGCTTGTAGAAAACAACTCGGCTTAGAATTTCCTTGTTCCTTCAGTACTTCGAAATAAAAGAAATGAGATTTTCAAAACAGGACCAGCTGATCAAGGGCTGCTTGTTCCTTTGGCTGTCATCTCTTCAGACTGAAGCTGGGTTGAACTCTCTGGTCTCTCCTTTGCACCCATCTGATAGCACCAGCTGCAAAATGTGGACTGTTTAGGAACAGTCTGAAGGAGTGACTGTGGCTTAGAGTCCCTCTAGGACTATTAGGGTGTTGATGCTCAGCAAGAAATACTACCCAAAGAGCAAAGACATCTGAAGGCCTTTGCCTGTATTTTAAGCCATTGTTCCTAAGTCAATAAAAGCAAGTCTAGCTTATTTCAGTTTTTGCATTTTTGCTTATTACCAAATTTGGAGGTTTTGTAATTCTTTTACCCCCATCTTTCTCTCATTGCCTTGAGTCAGCTCTGAGACCTTAAATTCCCACTCCTTTTCACCTGTCCTAAAGACTCAGAACATCTGAAAGACTGTTCCAGGTCGACAAGATGATAATTCTTTCCATGATGCACTAGAATTTATAGATGGAAATGCTTAAATGTTTTTGTCGTATTTTTAGTCACTATGTGCATTAAGCTTCAATTTTTTTTCCCAGGGAATTTCTGAAAATAAACTCCTAATCATACATTCCTCCCCGTCCTGTGCCCCAGCCTATTCAAGCAAAGCACTTGTGCCTATCAGCTCATTTCCACTGGCAACAATAATATTGACCATTGGCCTCAGTGGAATTACCCATTTGCCTTAAATTATGCACGTACATGATTGCTGGATTAAAAGCCAACCAAGCGAAGACAACTAATTAGACTTTAAATAATGAAGGATCTGCAAGGTGGAATCTGCATCCTTAGTGTGATAATGCACTAAATCCACTTTTTAGGATGTGTGCTGGGTAATAGGAAATATGATCCTTTCCTTGCTGCTTCTCTGAGTGGTGGAGTCAGATGGATACGTGTTGTGTCTATAGACTGACTTGAGGCGTATGTGGAGAGCAACCAGGAATTTATCAAATAAAAGTATGCTTTTTTTCATGTCTTTATTGACATGACATGCAGCAACTTCATTCAGGCTCCAAGCAAACCAGTAGATTCAGGATATGCAGGATTTCAGGGCTAAAGAAGCACCCTCATAGTTTGCCCCACTGGTTGGGAAAAGTGCTTATTGAACCTATCATCCAGAGAAAGTCAATTTTAGTACTGTGTCCCTTGTAACTCTACCTTTATTTCTGTGTTACCCCATTGATATCTTTCTGGGGCTTCTTTTAAGAATTTACAGTTTTGTAAAGAAGTTAGAAATTGTGAAGAGTAATAAGCAATTTCCTTGTTCAAAGCAGTGAGGTTTACAATACATTCAAAATTGCATAGTTAATATAATTACAAGTATTACATAAAAAAGCCCCAGTGTAACATAAGCAGTGTAGGGTTTAGAGATCAGATTAAAACATTGGATTCATTACCAGAGATAACAACACTAAATTTCTGCACATTTAATGGTTGGTTAATTTGTGTCACAGTCTCAATAGTCACAGTCCTATTACCCACCTACAAGTTAAGAGCATGACCAAATGAGACAATTCCCAGATGTCTCAGATCTCCAAGTGGAAGCTGAGAGACAGACAGGAGTCAAACCTTCTCGTCACGAGTCCTCTGACAGCTACCTAGATCTTTCAAGGCAAAGACTCAAAGTACTGCAGAGCCAAGGGTTCTTGAGCCCAAAGCAGGTCTGCAGCTGAGAAGTTAGCCAGAAGGTATAGTTCTGTTGAACAAAATTTCTTTGTTTGCAGAGCAGCCTCAAAAATCCTGCTGTCACCAGTCAGAGTTGTTGGTTGGATGTTCTTAGGAGCTGGCAGCAGTATAGTTTTTCTCATTGGGGATGAATATTTTGTTCTTCATCTGTTTCTGCTGATGCAACACATCTAGCTTGAGGAAAGGTAGACCTTTCAAAGCTTTGCTTCTTCACTGGACAGAGGTATACAGACACTTTGTAGGAAATTCACCCTACCTTAGTTATTTCTGAAGGATCACATGGACTTATGACTTCTTTTTTATTCCCTGACTGTATGAGTGCAAATCATTTGAGTCAGTGAAGTTTCAGAAACAAAGAAAAGTTTTAATGGTCATGAAGGCAGTGTGAAGATACAACGGAAGCCAAAGAAAACAGTGTGAGAGTAGAAGTACTCGACTTCCTAGGCCACATAACCCTTGTCTGAGATGTAGGGTTTACCTACTGTCTATGATATGGATATTTTTTTCTTTAATATTGTCAGCTCAACCATAGCTGTGAAGGGTAAAGTTCCATCCTTTTTTTATTATAATTGGTGTTGTTCCCAAATTCGGACTGAAAAGTAAAGCAGAGAACATTTTTCCCTCACAGTGCAAAACAGGGCATCATCCTAATAAATGAAAAAATGCAGAGTCGCAAGTTTTAGTTCCATGAGGTTGCATGTGAATGAAATTAATTCACCCAAATATTCATGGGAAGAGAAGGAAAGAGGAGGTGGAAAAGGAAAATTTATGTTTTAATCAAAACCTCTTTGATCAATGAGAACCATCCCAATCTCACATCAGTGGCGCTTTATGTATCCCCTGGGCTCTGCCTGCTGGTAGCCTACCATGTCATCCTTGATCTGAGCTGAGGAAGTGACTTCTGCACATCCCAAAAGCCATGAAGGTGCTTAAGTGCTGTTCCCAAAAGAGGTGGTTTCCAAAAGAAAGGCTCCAAGCAGGACACATTTAGTGACGATTTTTCTCTCTTCTTTCTGCTGTCTCCTGCTCCCAATATCCTCCAATTTCAGATTGTTACAAGAAAGACTTCGTTTCAGCTACAGATCTTGCTACTGGCCAAAACCATTACTTTTGGCTAGGCTGTTTTCTGAGGCAGTAAATTCCACAGATAGGCTGCAGAAAATAGCATTTCTATGCAAAATCTCCAAATTTGCTGCCCTTTAATTTTATTGGATGTGCTGCTCCTCTCAATGAATGTTACTCTATGAAAGGTTATGCATTTCATTATAGAATACTTGTGGCACTTGCATTTAAGAAATGTTATCACAACATTCTATGGTTGTTAGAAATCAATTAGCAATTTATTCAAGGAACAGAAGCCCAGCCCAGGTGCCCTAACTTGTTTTCCATTGAGCTGCAGCTCTCCAGCACTGTGCACTGAGCAAGGCAGATTTCCTATTTTTTCTTCAGCTTGCTGCTTTCCAGTGACAGCTGCCCTTTTCTGATGGATTTCCTGTAACCCTCTGTTATTTTTGAAAGACATTTGCCACAGAGTGTCAGGGTGTGAGTGTGTGAATTGTAAAGTCAGCAGAATTTAGTGAATTGTGTCTACCCCTCCCCTTAAGTGACTGAAAGGCTGTGCTTGGTGATGCTCAGCCACTGTGTTAATAGGTTGTGTGCCTCTAACATTGTCTGCCTGTGTAAGAAATGAGACACTTGCAAATGTGCCAGACTGTTATCCCTGGGTAAGTAAAAAAAAATCACTAAACAAGTAACGCAGGAACGTCTCCTGTGGCCTTACCAATGTGGCTTCACCTGTGTCTTCTGAAGAACCAGAGGACAAAGGCACAAAGGTCGATTGAGAAAGACAGGCTTTTATTCCTTGGCCCCTACTGAAACTGCTGATAGTAATTGTGATCAGCAGAGTGCAGAATTAAAAATCCTGGTGTTATTTCTAGGTGATTACAGGTACCATGGAGAGAAAAGCCTCTGCTGAAATGCTACAGGCACAATAGCAATTAAGGATGCTTGGCAAAGAAAGAGCTCTTCCAGCAGACCTCAAATAGGCTGAAATGACCTCTTTTTGTCATGAAACTGAGTGGTTTCTTTGACAGTACCCGGTGAGGCAAGGTAGTATCCCACTTTGCAGATTGGAAAGCCGGAGCATAATGAGCCAAATGATTTCCCCACAGTGCCAGAGAGGGTATGTAGGAAATAATAATGAGAAGGAATCCTTATCTTCAAGATCTCTGAGAGATGATGCATGAATGCTCTGAAATGTGCCAGCTTCCTCACTGTTGAGAATAGGGACATGTAAGTGGTGAGATGTGAGCTGTGGAAGGTCAGGCAGTTTGACTCAGAAAGCAGAATTATTTCCATAAATGACAATCTGCAGATTCCCGCTGATCCTGTGCTTCCAGCTGACATAACAGCTGGTCCATACTTGCTTAAGTTGGCATCAGGTTGCAATCACCTGGACTGAAAGTTATAATTCAGACCTGCACTGGTTGATATGATAGTCTGTGTTCAGAACCGTGAATTTAGAAGATGAGCCACCTTTTCTGTTGGGATTCCTAGGGTTAGTAGTAAGCACCCAGGGAGAAGTGTTGCACTCAGGCACCAGAAAACTGAGCTGTGTACAAGGAGTTCTTCGGCCTAGAGAGGTAACCTAGAACATTTCCTGTTCACTGGGGGCAACAGCACAAAACGTATTTTCTGTGCTCAGTAAATGGTGACACTCCTGACCTTGCTGTTACTGTTCTGAGTAAGTCTATTCCTATTTTTTTTCCCCCAACTTTCACCAAACCACCTATTTCTCTGCATTTCTCCTGCAGTTGTTTTTCAGGAGGAAGCAGTAACCTCACAGTGCAGCGTTTCCTTATTACAGGGAGGTTTTAACGTAATTTACCAAATACTTAATGTTATATGATCATATAACACACATTCCTGTCACCTGTGGGTCAGTCCCACCGTGTATGGAATAACCTCACCTGCTACTAAAGAAAAAAAGACATGAGAGCACCGAACTCAGGGAAGTCCAGCCACAGAGACAGACTCAGCTGCCTGCCAAATACTGACAGTTTCCCTGTGCTCCAGCAGCTCTCGCTGCCTCTGCCCCTCAGCTTCTCTGTTACGTATATGGCTGCGCAATGAAAAGGAGGCGAAAAGCTGACCTCTGAAGTTTTCAGCCTGAGGAGTCCCAAACACTTGGGCTGTAGCAGAACGCAGGTCTGTTTTACAGGACTAATTTGTGCTGATGCTAGCTGGTACAATCGTTACGCAATTGTGCAGGCACTGGGAATAACAGAGTACACTATATTCTACTTATATACTTCACCAGGACATGCTGGAAGCTTCTTGCCACCTGGAAATTTCTTCGTGCCAGGGAAGAAAGTGCTTCATGTCCTTCTGCTGACATGCACTCGACCTCTGTACCCGGCACCCTGGCATTTGCTCTTTAGGATTCGCTTGTACCACAGCTTTGAGAAGTTCTACTTTTCCAGCTGACTCTCCCAGCTGACAGAAAAATCCCAAACTGATGATAGATAAATACCATGCAGCTGAGGCTTTTTTATCACCATCTATCATAATTAGAGGGATGTCAATTCATCACTGTGCCCACAGTGGTAAACTCTTATGGCAGTTTTTCAAAGTCATCCATACTCATTGTTTGTGCAGATTGCTTTATATAGATATTGGTGTTCTTTGTAGGAGAGAGAGGGTGTTAAATCTCATTTCTTTACTTAATTCCAACTTGGGCATTTGCGTTTTGCCTTCCTGATTTTCCAGCTGGGATCTCAGGTGAATATTTGCTTCCATCTTTATACTCGATGATGCTTTGTTCTCATTAAAGCCCTGATGTGCAGGAGACACGAGGGGTATCTGCTTTTTGGTCACACGGGATGAAATGTGGCTTGCAAGCATAAAGAATAATTAGTATGATTTATAAACGAACTGAAAAATTCTGCAAAACCATGAAAAGGGAGGATGTTTATTATGCTTAGGGAATGTTAGCAGCTCAGGTACCCTTCTGCCCACCAAATGTATTTATCCTGTGAGGAAGGAGCTGATAAACTATTTTCACAGAGGCAGATTTTGAGCTTATTTTTTAATGAGTCTACTTCAGTCACAGCGAAGGAGCCCTGAGATGGAGTTCTGGATTGATCCATTGACTGTGGGCTATTGCCAGGCAAGAACTTTAGTGACTCTACTTTGAAAGAAAAATGGATAACAGAGTTCCATCCACAAAGAACTGATTATATTAGTGTTACTCTCCTGCCTTGCCTCACTGAAGGTCTGAAATTCCTTTCCTGAGTTGCTACGAATCTTAAGCGAGATCACCTCCCCTGAGGTGTGCCTCGCTGCCCAGGTATGGAAGGATATTTCCTCTGTGATTCCAACAAATGTTTGCGTTGCAAAGGAAAGAGCATTTTCCTGGAAAGAGAAAACAACATCAAATTTTCAGAGGAGTGGAAAACAAAGAAATGTAGATTGCTTTACGCCTTTAGGTACTTTAAAGTCTGCAATTTGTGTTCATAAATCAATTTAGTGCTCCTGAAAATGTTAACCACCATCTGTTTCTTTAATGATGCTATGTCTGGATCCCAAGATAAGTGTTTATGAAGAGTAAAGAAGGGACTCTGGTATTTTTGATACCATTATGAAAGTGAGATTCTATTAAGGTATCCAGAAACTTTCCAAAATTTTGAACTTTGAAGGAGACTTCAAGATAAAACAGCATTTATGTACTAGATGCTTTTAGAATATATACAAGACCTTATTATGTGCTAGAATTGAACCTCATATAATACAGATTCTGCTGCTAAAATAAGTCTCCCTGCTTCACGTGCAGATGCTCACAGTAGTGTGAAATCCGTGCCATTCAGTTTACAGCCTCAGATTCTCTCAGTATTCCGTTGTGTAGGAATCGTGTTTGGATTAGTGAATCATCCTTCAAGCAGAGAGGAGGAAGTTTGTGAGGAAGCTTTAGCGAACGCTTGGCCAGGTCAGAACGTGGTGGGCTTTGAAAAGCCCTTCCTCGAAAGGACAAAGCTGCTGCCCTCACTGTGGTAAACTGAAGCTTCCCAGAGCACTGCCAGGGAAAGATCAGCGTTTGCCCCCAGTTCCCACCTGCTCCTCTCGGAGGTACCCGTGCCACACACGGGAAGGAACTGTGATCTGGCAACGCACCGTGGCAGTGCCTACCGAAAACTAGCAATGTTTTCCCTGGCAGCAGAGGGTCATATGTGTGTGCAGCGACGTTTAGAAGGCATGGGGTGGACCCTTCATGGTGCTGTAAGTAAATCCCGAAAAGTAAGTCCACAGTTTTGAGCATCCGAGGAAGTGCCAGTCCAGCACATGGTTGTGTTTTAAGCTGTATTAATCACTGGCTGTGAGGAAATAGATGAAAAAAATGACCAAAGGAATGGTCACATCAGAAAGAACACACAGAAACACTTTGGTATGATTATGTGTAAACCAACCACAGGCTCTGTTTACAAACCTTTCCATCTGTTCCTTTGCCTAATCATTTCTGCTTTCCCTCTCTGTCTTCTAACTTTCCTTCGTCTTTCCAGATGCAGGACGCTATGGGCTATGAGTTACCATGGGTGTATTTTGTCAGTCTGGTCATCTTTGGATCCTTTTTCGTTCTAAATCTGGTTCTTGGTGTGTTGAGCGGGTAAGCTGACAGTTTTGGTGTCCTTTTTCCAATGCTACAGGGCAAGACTCCATAATAAGGGTTCTTCCCTGTCACCAGGATACTTTCAGAGGGATTAAAAATCTGAATCCAAGGAAGCTTCACATCATCTCTGAAATACTTTGACAAAATGTTCAAGTATTGCAAATAACGATGCAGGTAACAAAAGCGGTGTTATTCTCTGACGGAGAAATCCAACCTCAGGGCCTTCAAAATTATTTATGTCAACCTGTCCTAAATTTCCAGAAAACTGGCTATTGAAGAATCTTACTGCTGGTGACTTGGGATCTCTTTGGCTGGAGCCTTGCAGTGCTCAGAATCTGAGCTTGTCTCACTAATTATCATTCCACTCTTCCAGGTCAATGATGCCATAGGAAGGGACTGGCCCTGGATCTATTTTGTTACACTAATCATCATAGGGTCATTTTTTGTACTTAACTTGGTTCTCGGTGTACTTAGCGGGTAAGCAGTACCAGGAAAATGTTTTATTACTGTTTATTTTTTAAAATTTGTATTTCTATTCCTACTCTCTGGTTACCAAAACAACGGTCAGTGGCGGGTTGATCTCAGGAACCTTAAGGGAAGGCCTAGACCATTGCTGTGCCAGTAGCAAAATACAGCATTCCCAGTATCATAGAAGGAGCCTTTTGACTAAATCAAAGGAATGTGAGGCAATTTTTTGTCTGTAACACCTTCCTCTACCTGTACTCTGTGGGGAGAGGACAGCTCTAGGCTCTCCTGTGGGCGAAGCAATACGTGTACCACAGAAGGGGATTATAGCAGAATTTCAGTAGGACTGAAAGAAGAATGAGAGCATGAGACAAATCCCTTCACATCTGTAGGACGAGATTCCTGCCAAATTATGTCTTCTCGCAGGACAAATTTTCACATTGTTTAGTACAACTAAAGCACAGCCTACCAGGAGACTATTTTCCCTGGAGAGAGTCCTGGGCACGTTTCTTCTTCAGTAAGCCCATCTTCTCTATTGTGCAGATTACAAGCCTGGCATGATGCAGGGAGGAAAGATCATTTCCCTCTGACCTTTTCCAAGGATGAACAGAGAAGCAGGAGAAGTCCTTTAAGTGTTTAAGCATTCTTAAGACATCCAGACATTTAGCTGTATTTCAGTTCTGCAGTATAACTCTTGCTGCAAAGCATCATTTTAGTAGCTTTGATTAAAAACAATGGATATTGTCCCCAGCAGTTAAAAACTTTACTGCCCCTGGGGAGCCACATAATTAAAGGAATCAAGCCAGCAAACATTCCTTGCAAGATTTTAAAAAAAAAAAATCTTCTAGGATTAGCCTTCTAGTTCCATATTTGGGCATGACTGGAGGCCTACAGGCATTCTATGTACACAGCTAAATATGGTACGAGGACTTCTACGTGTCCTCTTTTTGTTTCTAACATCCTGCCTCCTTTGATGAGTTCTAAATGAGTTTGATTAGGGCCTGTACCTGTTGCCTGAGTAGGCAGCCCTGAAAGTCCCTCGTCTTTTGATCAAAAGAGAGGGAAAATTATCCCTAAGCAGGAGAGAGGACTGGATGCCTCATAGAAATTATGTCCTTGGTACCTGGGCCAACAAGATAGGAAGGGCAGTAGTGGGACCAGGGAAAAAGGTCCACCTTTGGCCATCTGGCAAAGAGACAGGTAATAGAAGGTCTGCAGGAGGTAATACTTCTGTCTTCATTACTCCATTGAAGGAGACAAGCCACTGCAACAGCTGCTGAAAGGAGAAGGGTTTCCATGGGTTTCCAAGGGTTTCCACGGGAGCGTGGAAAAAATTCCCGGTCATGAAGTGTTAGGCAATAGTCTGTGTTTGCATATCTGGAGAGTGATACTCTGCTACCATTCTGAAACACACACTCCTCGTTCCTCCAGGTGGATACTCTGCCCAGCAGGTAAGGATGTCAGCACTAGTGGGGAAAGGGATCTGTTCTATCAGAGGTGCACTCACGGACCATAGAGAACCGCTGTTAAAGATTATGTGGTGTCCGATTGGATCAAAAGTGCCTGTGAGCCCAGCCACGAGGAGTGCACAGTACTGAAGCACTGCTGATTCAGCTTACCTGCACTTGGATTTGTACCTGTGCATAATTAGCAATTGGATTTCCTCTCTCTTTCATTTTCAACTTAAGAAAGTGTTTTGGGGCCTGAATCTTCCACCTTCTGCCATTCTGCAGCGAGACCACCAGAGTTAGTGGTAGGAGATGGAAGCAGTCTGTAGAGGGAACTGAAATCAAAGATGAAGTTCACCTTGTTTAAGCTGTGAGTCACTCTTTCTGGCTGTCTTCACAGTGTTATGACAGCTGCACTGTTTCTGCAAAAATTTCCCCAACTGGAGAAAAGTAAAAAGAAACTTAAGAATTTGCATCCACCAAAAAACCACTGAAATTATGGGAGAAATGTTTCAAATTTTCTTTGGTCTAAATAAGCAGTTCTTAAACAATCAATTTCTAAAGCAGTTCTAAATTCTGCTGAGTTACAAAGTGTCTTCACTTTGCAGATTCAGCTTTTTTTCTTAGAGGCTTGCTATTGCTGTTAGTCTGATCTATGTAGATGATCCACCTGTCTGTTCTAGATAGAAAGCAGCATTCCTGGTTATCTTTGAATATCCATTCTGGGCATCTCTGATTTTTTTTTTCCCCATTTATCTATTTCAGGAGCTTCAGCAGGCATGTTGTGTAGGTAGACTTTGCAAATGACAGATTAGCTTGGGGGTTTTTAATCACTTCTGAATACATAAGTGTAATTAATTGTACTCACAAAGACACCTTGATTGCACCTGCAAAATGAAATGCTGAATTGTGCTCTGCTGAAAGAGCTCTTTTGTAATTTGTTTTTCCTCAGGTATGCCATCCATTCACGGTCCTGGTGAATTCACCAGTCACATACTAGGCTGAATAGCATGTCAGAGTAGTTATACGTAGAGCTGTAATCTCTTCCTGACTTGGCTGAGCACAGTACAAAATTCATGTACTCCAAAGGAATACCCAGTCAGCAGATCACACAGTAGACCTCCCCAAGCCCAGGCAAAACAATTCCACATCGTTGCTCTGAGCAGTGATTAGAAGTCACTTGAGATCAGAGACGTTCACATCCGTGTTATCTGTTTCAGTTAATTAGTGAGGGGAAAAAAAAATACGGCAGTGCAGGTTCAACCTTCAGACATGCACACCTAAGTATGGAGAGTCACATCTCCTTTGTGTTTTGATCCAAGTCCCAGGACACAGGCCAGACAAGCAGTTGCCTGAGGCAAATGGAGGGCAGGAGAACAGACGTTTCTTCTGCTTTGAGAGGATCCTGCAAACCACAGTTGGCTGCTTTTGATGCTTTTACTGCCAAGAGATAGGTCAGAGTGAACAGGAGGCTGGCTATGGTTGTCGCTCCTCCTTGAGCAGTTTTTGTGACCTTTCAGCTATTTTTCCCTAGTCTTCTGTCCCCTCTTCCGACCCTTCCCGTTCCCTGGTGTACTTCTCAGGGTGGATGAGATTTGCATCCTTGTGCTCCACTTTGGGTAGTAAGCAAGAGTTTTGAACTGTTAGAATTCTGCTGTTTTGCTCACTTTCCATCTCGCCTCTAAATGTGAGAAATCGTATCAACAAGAATAACCTAAATTCCATCATCGGGATGGGAAAGAGACATTTTCTTCTGAAACAGCACATGATGCAGAGCTGGGTGTTTATGATCCTGACCCACACTAACCTCACACAGAGAGAACATCTCTCCAGAATACTCTGCTCCTTGGTATTCCCATTGGCAGGCATTTCTACAGTTTTCTGGGAGAAGTAAAGCAAAGTGAAGCAAACAGAACTGTGGTAAGAACAATCAGATTCACCCACCCTTATACTGATGCTTTTGGGGTCACTGAAAAGAGACAGATTGCTCACTAGTTCTGCAAGCCTTTGCTGACCTCGTCCTGCCATGACAGTGCAGCCTTTTTTGAGAAGGCTACCTCCAGACTCAAGATGGCACCTCCATCAGAAGCTTGTTTGGTCCTTGGCCTGCCTGCTGGAGCTGCAAACAGTGACCATTTATTGCCAGCTGTGCTGGAGGCAGCAGAAACGTGTGCACCTGCAACACTCCCTGGGCTGAGGCCACCAGCTCCTTTCCCATGGGATGCAAAATGACCACTGACAGTAATCTTGATTGTGAGCTACACTTGCCCAAGTACAGGCTGCCATGCCACGTGGGAGGTGGGTTGAATTGCAGTAGCAATTTCCCGAGCCACCTGTTCTCAATGGTTTAATGTTGGTAGAGCACAGAAATTAAGACAATTTAAACCAGTTGTCTTCTTTGGAGAGTCATCTGAGGTGTGGAGTATCATGTGTTGTATGAAGGAAAGAGACATGGAATTGCGGATCATATACACGAGGCGATGACAGTATTTTCCACCGTGCTAGAAAACTCTAGGTTCAGCCCATTTCAAAATTGGACCCATTTGTTTTAGGTTCTAAAATAACACTTTACGAGCTAAAAATTGAAATATTGGAACTTGATCTATCAATCAGGGTTAATAATACATAGATTCATTCGGTGATTATTTTTTTGAGAGTTAATTCATTAATTTGGATACAGCAGTGTAGCAGACCCTGGGGAAAGGTGTCACTGAAGCAGAAAATGTAACTTTCATTGATGGATTTTTTTCCCTAACATTCTTTGTAAGATTTTTATTATTGTTCTTGGGGTTGTTCGTTTCTTTTACATTGCAAATAGTAAAATATCACTCCCAGGATAAGAAAATTTCATTTTTCATTTTTTACATGCCTTGAGGCTGAGTTTGGACCCAGAGCTGTCTGTAAGCTAACTTCAGGCCAGAGAAGCCAGTGGTTCTCTTCCTAGCTTCCACCTTTGTTACCACACTCCCATGGGAGAGGCTGAACCCTCAGCAACGTGAGAGCGGTGCAGATCACACTGGCATAATTTGTCACATATTTTGGCTAGAAATTAAGGGATCATCCCGCTTTGATCCTGCTGCAGTGCTGGTTTCATGCGCAGCTCATAATACTGAAAACCTGATCCAAAACTTGTGAAGTCCATGGAAGTCTTTCAGCGGGTTTTGGACCAGACAGGAGAAAAGTACCTCACCATCACTGTTAGAAACCCACCTCCATCTCAGTTACTTGAGTAGCAGTAACAAGGCACTCACAAAATTAACATTTTGGCTAGGATTTTCATTATCCTAATATTATGCCACCAAAATCAGTGGTAGGTTTCTGTCACTGTGATGTACCGAGAATGTAGAGTAACGACACAATCCAAGTTCAGGAAGAAAGTAGTTATTTAATTAATTATAATTGGGTTTATATAACTTGGTTCCCAATGATGACAGGAGGTCATTGGATCTTGGACCAGCCACCCCCTGTCCCATTGGCCAAAGCTCACAACACCTACTTCAAAATATTATTTCACTGTGTACCATAACAACTCTGAAAAACAGATCCCAGGTGCACAGATAAAGACCCAGTTTACAAAAACCCCTAGCAGTGTTTATCACAGCTTTCATGAGAACCACAGAGCTCTCACAGAATGCTGCAGAAAGCTGAAAAATTTCTCTACCAAAGCTTTTCAGCATCTACAGGTTTCCTATTTATTTTTGCAGGAGCAAACCTAAGACAAATATTAAGTGGAGTAGCATTTTTTAAGATCCATTCGTTGCTGACAGTCTTCAGCAACAGTAATGGGTAACGCACTGGGGAGAATGGCTTTACCTCTCTTTTCTAGAAAGAGTGGCCTGTATTATCTGCTGTGTGTGTCTTGTGTGGTGATCTGCTTCAGCAGATATAAAAATGTTTAAGTACTCTTGGTCCAGCAATTTTCACAATCATTAAGTTTACTTTTTAAAATGCAAGCATCAAGACCTGGTTTAGAACCACATGAGTCTCTAAATAAGGGAGGTCAGCATTTATTGAAAAAAATTGTTGCTGTAGAGGTGTCTCTGAAAGAGGAGAAGAAACAGCACTGCAGCGGAAAAGAAGGCAAAGCCAGGCACCCAGGATCATAACTAAGCAACAGGAAATTCTTGTTCTTATGCCCTGTTTTAAGTCTGTATTCCCGACAGTGTTCTTTCATAAAACTATCATCAAATGTCTGTGACCTTTCTAGCAGAATCTATTAGCTTTTTCTAACCATAATTTATCGTATTTGTGCAAATGTAAGATTTGAAAAACAGATTTCATGTCAGATGAGAGCCTTGAATGCTGAAAGTCTTCAGTAAAACTTTGAGGTCTGAGTTTTTAACTATATTTTCCGATACTGTGGGTGAAATCGTCCATAATTAAATGTGTACAGAGTTGTGAGTACCATTAATTACACTTAAACTAGGCCAATTTGGTTGTGATTACATATATAATCTTAAACACAGATTGAAACCTGGCTAAAAATTAGAGTCACCATCTCACTCTCCAGATGTCAGATTATTGTCAAACAGTTCATCGTTAACCTTTATTCACACAGACATTTGTAGATAATTGTTGGAGAACATCAAGTGTTACAGAATGTTAGAAAATGTCTGGTATTGTGCATAAAATTGTAAATAAATGTTCCACGTGTGTTCTATTTGAATTGTCAATCAAATGTTGGGAATTAAAGTTCTAAAAAAGGTTATTAATCTTTTCCTAAGTATTGATAGAAGTGTGGGCACCCCAGCTGTTTTACATGTGTGTGTGCAGCAAGGGTGCTCCATACACGTTTGTCTTGACAGAATAGAGGCAGCTGGGTGTGCCACACAGACTGAGGAGACTTTCTAGTAGAAATCAATCTAACCCATTGTTTTTCCATCTCTTCCTCCTTTCCACCCGTGTCCTGTCCCTCCCTCCCTCTTGCTAGGGAGTTTTCCAAAGAAAGAGAAAAGGCTAAGGCTCGAGGCGATTTCCAGAAGCTACGGGAAAAGCAACAGCTGGAGGAGGATTTGAAGGGATACCTAGACTGGATAACTCAAGCAGAAGATATTGATCCAGAAAATGAAGATGAAGGCATGGATGAGGAGAAGCCTCGAAACAGTAAGCAACTTTCTTCTCTCACTTTCTTTTTCTTTCTCTCTCTCTCCTTCTCCGTCTCCCTCTGTGCTTTTAGCATAAAGCCTGTGCCCATCTGCTGTAGTGCTGAGGTGGCTTATGAGAAAGAACAAGTTCTTCCTGAGACATGCACTGTGCTTATACACAATTCCAATTTAACGCTTGTAGGAAGCCATGGGAAGCAGAAATACATGTACAGCAATTGATATTCTGCCTATCTTCAGTGTTCTGTCTGTGATACTGGCGTAAGATCCTGATATTAAACAGATAAAAGGTCAACACTTGCTGTTGAAGTCCACTACTGAAAAGAGCTTTAAAATACAAGTGTGTCTTCTATTCATTTGTTTAATTGCAGTTCGGTGTTGCAGGCTCTTTGCACATGGTTGGTTCCTTTGAAAGCAAAGGTTTCTTAGAGAAAGCAGTGCTACAGGATGGGAGGAGGGCCAAATCAGCTCAGTCGTACATTAAGTGGGCCATCTGTAACTCCACTGAAATCAGTGGATTTGTGTTTGCTTTCGCCAGGCTGGATTAAGCTCTCAGACGTTTCTTCTACGGGCGTTACTTCTTACTCTTCTTTTTCGGAGTTGACGAGATATTTGTACAAAGTGGAAATTCACCAACGATCTCTTATCAGAAATCCTGAAGGAGGGGCTTGAAGAAAGGAGTGCTTCCCAACATTTCATTACCTTTATTGAATCTTTTTCCACCTTCTCTCTTACCAACACAGGCTATGTAACACTTCAGAAACACTTAGCAGTTATCATTGCTGTTTCTGCACTTGGGAAATGTCAGACTCAGAACCTTTGCACAGTCAATGGACGCTGGCTCTAATCTTGGCTTTCATCATGGGAATGGGCATTTTCTTCATTTGATTTTGGAAGTCATGAAATGTGTCCCTAGATGTCACCCTTCTTACCAAAAAATCAAAATCTATGGGATGATCCCATCAGAAGCATATATTCCAGTAATAGGAAGATTGGACATGGGAAAGCTGTGCCTTCTTTCTTCAGCAAGGTTTTTAACAGATGTTCATGATGTTTAAGATATTAGCGAGCACTATTGCTACCAAAACAATGAAGATCTTCTAGGAAAAAAAAAAAATAGTTAGGTCATTGATATCAGGTTATACCCATGAATCTTAAGTATCCGGACTTAAAGGAGTCCCTGTGGTGACTTGCTCAGACTTTTTCCAAATCAAGTTATTTTGATTTTTATGCTGGTGTTTTCATAGGTCATACAGTTTACTTTCACAATTTACCCTTAGTAACCACTCAGAAACGAATTTATAAATCATGGCCAAAATTTGCTGCTCTGTGGCATACGATACATGAATAAATCAGATGAGGATTCATTGCATGTGCTGTTGAGTGTGGCCAACCCATATTTGAGCTAACAAACTCCTTTTATGGGTGGTGATATCAAGAACTGAAAGGTAACATATCTCCAGCTTGCTTTCAGTTCTTCCTGTTCAGTTTGATGAGGTGAGTTTTGTAAGACGTGGTTTATCAAAATTAGTCCTCTCACATCTGAATCGAAAAAACCAAGAGGTAGAGACCCTTTCCTTAATGGTTTCAGCTTAAGATTACACCACAGAAAAGGTGCTGTGATAAGTGACAGGGCAGGGCATTTTGTTTAGGGTGAGGTTTATTTTTGGTGTGTTATCTCCTGTGTTGAATGTTTTGGCATTCATGCCAGCAGTCAATCACCAGCAGGGTTAAACTGTAGGAGAAAGATGGTATTGATTCTCTCCCAAAAGCCATCTACAAAATAAACTCCAAAGGAAGGATTCCAAAGGAAGGATTCCAAAGGAATCCTTTTGGCTTGAGTGTTCCCAAGACAATTGAATCCCACCTACTACCAGTCCAAGCTTACATCACCAAGACTCCAATGTCTTCCTTGTTTTCTTGTGTTTGGCTCAGTTGCCTCATATGCACCTCCAGTGTCTTTTGTTCAAGTGCTCTTCAAAACTCATCAATTTCTGTTTCTAGTCCAACATCCTGAACACCACAGCTGAGTGCAACTGCCCTTTCCAGCACTCTTTGTTCAGTGACTAATTAATGTTGACTTTTAAGGTATCAGCCCTGAGAGTTTCAGATGACAATTCTCTGAACTGCACAGGGCAGTTCAGACCTCCTTAAGCTGTTGTGTTAGCTCAGTAAACTTCAGGCGTGGCCTTTGCCTTGTGCTGTACTGATGCTCAGGGGACACGTGCTTCTGCCTGACCTCTGACAGAGATTCACACTGATACTTTAAATAAGTCACGTCAGTTTTCGCTTCTTTGGTTCTCCCTTGGAGGTTGTTCGGCGGTTTGGGTTTTTTTTTAATAAAGAGTATCAGAATAGTTCAGAAGTTCAAATAAAATACTTATTAATCTAGAGACTCAGCTAATGTAAATTCTGAGACACAGCAGTTTACACCATCTGGGCTCTGACCCAGGTAGTCTACCTAAACTGAATCATCCCAAACACAGAGAACATGTTTCCAGTCCCTTCTCTGTCCTTGGCAGCTACAGAGACAGGTTTAGCTGTCTTTTAACTTTGTAGAGGGTGCTGCCCTCTTGTCAGCTTGGGAACTGCTTCCTGTAAAACAGAGGACACAAGGTGGAAGGGAAGAGAAACTCACTTGCATCCCCTTTCGGTTTGACTGCCTGTGACAGTCCTTAGGGCATCATCACTCATGCTCTGCATATGCTGCTGCTTTCCTGAGGCTCTCAAACTTTGCCCAAAGTCTCACTAGGTGTTTACAGCCCTTAATGAAGTTATCCAGTCCAAGAATACGACAGAGAGGGCCTTAGTGAAGGAAAGGGTGAAAAAGGAAGATGAACGCAGCCAGAGCTGGACAACCTATGCAGCCTTTAGCTGTTCTCTCCACAGCAGAGGTCTTGGTATTCTGCTGAGGGAGTTCATCACCAGTTATCTCACGTGGACTGAGAGATGTTCACAGAGCAGGCTGAGTTAATTCCCTGTGTTTTGAGGAAGTACCATGTTTAAAGCAGTTCTTCCATGTTGTTTGCAAACACGGTTTTGCCATTGTGACAGACGTGAGGTGGGAAATGTGAAAGGATTCTGGGGGCTGTTTGTGTTGATGGTTTGTTCTGTGCTCCTTCCCTGACGCGCCTTCCACATGGGAGGAAGGCATTAATTTGACAGAGGGAAGAAACACGTCACGTCACAGAACGGCTACTGAATTCAAAATTACATGATAGCAAAGAAAATCTTCCCTCCTGTTGCCACAGTTACTGGGAATTTGCCCTTTTATTTTCCCTTCCTGAGAGTGGTCTGGAATGCATCTGTTGCTGTGGGCAGAAGCAGGAAACCTCAATCCAACCCAGATTCTCCTCCTATTGAGATTAATTGGCAAAACTCCCACAGACTGCAGTGGGGTCACAAATAATCTGTGAATGGGCAGGGCGAAGTAATTTGATGTTTCTGAGTGCTCAGATTTTCTCCTCCCTCTGTTTCCTTCTATTTCAGTTCTATTTGGTGCTACCATGTGCAGTGATAGTGTGACCTCACTACTGTCAACAGAGTCCCTAAAAGTAAAAAACTTTTAACTTTTTTAAAGGCATTCCATGAATCAAGACAATTATTTCTTCTGGTTAACTCATATCCAACATAGTACTGTAAATTCAAGCACTGATTTGCAAGTTGCCTATCCTACTAAAATTTAAAGTCTAATCATCCTCCGAGGCCTTATTGTAATGGAACTGATGTCTGTAGATAATCAAGTTTTCGTGTGACACAGCAGACAAAAAACCTAGTACAAATCAATGTGTTGCCTATCAAAATCATATCATATTTCAGATGGTACGTTAAATAATAAAAGGTGTATGTCTGTACATGCAGATTTGTGCCTCAGTTAAAGTAGGAATAGTGCACTTTTGAAGACAAAAAGTACAGACATACAGGCCGGTTCCAAAATGTAGATAAAAAATTAAGCCATTTGAAAAGAAATAGACTTCAATCTTCACCTTCAGAGCATTTCTGTAGTGCCTTAGTGACCTTTGGAAATGTTCACTAACATCTGAGTTCACTGCCTCTAAGGAATCAATGACAACCTAACTTTTTGGTGGGCTACAGGTTTTGTCTCTCTCTTTCAACTACTGTTACTTGTGAACACCACCATAACTAGGAAGTAGACTGCATTTAATCACAGGTTTATGAGACTGTTCCCTAGAAAAACAAATTCTTTTGAGACAAGAAAGAAGTTTTGAGCAGCAAAAGCAAAATTTTAGAAGAAATTGGTACCTCTTGGACCATTAGAGCTTTTGGAAAATCTGTGTCTTTCTTGGAAATACTTTGTGCTTCTGCACATCAGGCCATAAACAAGAGCAGGAGAGGTGGTAGTTTAAACAGGAGAAGGGAAGTGTTTTAGAACTGTAGAAATAGAAGCCTCAGTAATTTCAACCCAAAAAGGGTTTTATTTCCAAGAGCTCCAAGAGTAGTTTGACACTATTACGTAACAGGGATAAAAGCATGACCACCTGCCTCTAAAAGTCCAGGCATTTTAGGATTTATCTATCCAATTCCTATTGACTTGACTTCCTTTTGCACAGTCAATTGATGTACCACGAGGAGACTGCGTTGATCTCAGTGAGGTTATGCACCAAATACCCGCCACTGACTTGAATGAAAGCTGTCACTAAGTCCTGTGCAACCCTTTGGGACAGTTAGTGACGTGCAGCTGTTGGATGGAGAGAGCTTTGTGTGCAGATCTAATCATGATACCAAGATAAAAGAACGCCAACTTCGATTCGTACCTCTGTTCAATTTGTACATTTAGTAATTTCATAAATCAGCCTGCTCAGTGGCCTCCAGATCGTGTGCTTAGTGTAAAGACAAGCAAGTGGCTTAGTACTTTCAGCCTGAAACAAAATATCATGGTGCTGTGGGAGAATGTCTAAGGAAGGATTTTCAAAGACTCTGTTGCAGGCCAAAATTTCAGGGTGGCCTAAAAACCTCTTGGTCCATCTTCTGCAATGAAATTGAACGGGCAAGTGCACAGCTGGGGAGTTAACATGGAAGACGCAGAGGGGAAAATGAGAGAGTGGATAGGTACAAGATATCTATTATACATCCAGTCTTGACCCTCACTGCCTTAAAACTCCTGTCTTCTTACTGTATGAGCAAAAGGAAAAAAAGCTGTTCTGAGTTGATTTCTGTTTAGCAGAGCATACTTGAACTTGTCTGTTGACAGCAAGTTAGTTCATCCTGTGTTATTCTAGTTTCATCCACAGAATCTGCCCAAGTGTATTTCACATACACATGGAAGGACATGGACATGCACCCCTCGACAGGCAGGTACAGATATTGTCAAAAAGCAATTAAAAAAAAAAACAAACAACACAGGGGGCTTGCATGGAATTTAGGATCATCTAAACAAAAGCTCTAAGAGGCACAGGCTGGAAAATGAAACCTTTATCAATTTAATTCCTCCGGTGCCAGTTGGTGGCTTGAGAAAGGCATCATAGAACGTGGTTGCATTTTGCTTTCTATGTTTAAATACAAGGAAATCAATGCCGGTGTTGTAAAATGATTTATTATCTGTCAACACCTCATCTAAAGAGCAAGAAAGCACAATCTCTTCTACTTTTATCATTGTCCACTGATGTGGAAAATAATCATCTGGTAACCTAGAAGAGATTAGCTGCAGTGCCAACAATTCATAGGCATTTCACAAGGACGCCAGATCGGCACTTCACAAGGAGTTTAGTAACGGGGATAGATTTATTCTCTTTCACCTGGAGACAGAGGGACACAAGAAGTGCTTTTTGGTGTTCACTGTGCCACCAGCTTCTTCTAGGGGAAAAAAAATCCGTGTACTCGTGTGCAGAGGTTCCAGCACATGGTTTGCTTGGACAGGAGGGACAGCAGCTCCCAGCTGTGGGCTGTGCCCAGTAGAAAACAGTCCCAGTGGCATTTTCCTACCTTGTCACCTTTTGAAGCAGCTCATACACTGCTCTTAATAGAAATGCTAGAGTTTGAGGCCACCTAATAGAAGGCCTTTGTAAATGATAAGTCAGCTTTGTTTTTGTTGTGTGGTTCTTCTCGGAGAAGCTCAGGTTGCAAAATGCAGCATGGGTTTGTGCTACAGACGTCGAGCTCGAGCCTATAATTAGGATGCTGCCTAGAAAAAGCTTCTAGGACGTTGGTTCTCACATTAGGCTGAATCACTCCTACAGTCCTTAGGCAAAAATTGTACTGAAATTCCTGGGGATTATGCCCGGGTGAGGACTTGGGCCCCAATCTGTTTCATCCAAGGTCAGTAACAAAACGTGCCAGTGTCAGCAGTTGAAAAGGCTGCCCAGCGTGAGGTCTTGGAGCACAGAGGCTTCTCAGTGCTCACACATGACTTCAATATTGTGTAACTGGCATCCACCAAAGGGAGAGCGTGAGGTATTTGGGGTCTGAAAGCACTTACAGCACTGAGCAGTCCACTGAGTACAGTTTGCCCAGTGCATGATTCCACTGGCTAAAATGCAGTTGTATCTGGCGTGAATTCCACCCACTGTCATTACAAGCATGTGGCTTCCATAACAATACTGAAATAAATGTGTGATCAGATCCAGGTAAACTCTGATATCCTAAAAAGGAAAAGCTACGTATATCAGAAAAAAAAATAAGAGCATTTGTGGGGCTTTATAGTGACCCTGCAGGTAGCTGTGGTAGCAGAGTACACAGGGAAATGATATTCAGTGATGCAGGTGAAGGTAAAGCTGCCATTTCCAAGCATCATTTTCATTGCATAATTTCTGTGCAGCTGAAGTAACAAAAAAAAGATCATTTACGGTGATTCTTCTTCCACCTTTGCCCCACGTTCCATCAATGTCAACAAAAGTATGGTGTCAACATTTGACTTTTTCCTATTGGAATAAAATCAAAACAGAGAGTAGATTTTCTTCCTGACTCTCTTCACATGTTCTTCTGCTTTCTTTTTTTTATTTTGAGTGAAAAAGGCAAGGAAGCAGTAGGTCCTTATCCTTGATTGTTTTGTCTTTCTCCCTTTCCAAGAGGAAATACTTAGGAAAAAAGTTAGTCTTCCCAACAAATTCAAATTCAAAACTTTGGGGTTTAAATTATGCTTTAAAATGCTTCAGCTACAACACTGATTCTTGAAATATGTATGCGGGGTAATATTTGGAGAGGGGTGAAATCTTGTTCTGGACTCTTTTGTCCAATTAAAAAAAAAAAAAGGCACAGGAAGGCTAAATGATGTTCTCAGGATCACCCACTCCCACAGTGTTCTCACACCATTCTCTACCCTCTAGAGCAGAAAGAGCAGAATTTTGACCCTGGATTGCATCACATAAGGCATTTCCAAGTTTGATCAGGGTGGTTTTGGACTATTTTCCTTCTCTGGCAATTCACAGTAATCACGTTAATCATTTTAAGAAATACAGTTTTCTTGTTCCCCCGAATGTATGGATGGTTCGCTCCATGTAAGTAAATCAAAAGGTCTGTTTTTCTGGTTTTTGTTAGTAATATAATTTAATAACCCAGCCTTTAGCAAAAAGCAGCTTTTAGGTTCATTGTCCTGTAGATTTCACAACTGCCCAGTTTTTCTTTCTTTCTGTCTCAAAGGAAGCTCTGATCATAAAACGAAAGCAAGCAACCATTTGAAAACTTTCTTCCCTTCCTTCTCTGCTGATAAGTTACTGCCAGGGTGGGCAAATCCCACCTAACCAAACAAGATGTTAAAGCAGTTTAGCTCAAGCCTGCGTTTTCTGTGGAAGCACAGGATGGAGAAAACAATATTTCCTTTGTTTGAGCAGACAGCAGAAGAAGAAGCAGCTGCTGGTATTCAGGACAAAGCTGTGGCCAACATGGCAACCTATAACTCAGCAGTAATTTGTCCCAACAGAGCATCAGAAGGTCTGATACAATTAGGTGAGGAGGGAAAAGTGTTTCTAGGAATCAGGGAAATTCCCCCATTTGGGGAAGGTGGGCTAAGTTCAGGCACGTGCCTGGCTCCATCAGCCAGCTTCTTGAGAGAGTGCTGGTGAACAGTGACAGCTCTGAGATAATTAGCTGGCCCTAAGAGGGTCACTGTGATGAGCACCAAATCTCTGTGCCACTTCTGCACGGGAGAATGGATGCCGGCGTGGAGACCAAACTCCAAAACTGTGCTAATTTTTGCCCACAGGTTCATTTCTTTCTTCTTTCTCCCTTGCAGGCATCAAAGCTTACAGCAATTGGTAAAGCTTCCAAGTTACTCTAGTTTACATCTGGGGAAAACAACTCTTCCTATAAGATCCTCTCTTACTGAAACAGTTTTGTGGTGGTCTACACGTGCTCTTGCTCTCTTGCAGCTGAGGCTTTGGCTTGTGTTGTTCAACTCACAGGCTCTTCCAGTTCCTCCCTTCCCTGGTTCTTGTATCCTGAAGCACAAACAGCTTCATAGGGAGAACTGCTGGAGCAGCGGTGTGTGACCAGCTGCAGCATATAGAGACTGACATTAATGTTGATAGGGCATTAAGTGTATCTCCTGTAAAAGCCATTTCCCTAGCAAAGACTGACTGGTGGGATGACACCTCTGTTTTTCCTGCTGGAAGAGAGACTTGTGTTGATGCAGGAATTCTCTTACAGTACTCATTTGTTACACAGAAATATCTTTGAAGGTGAGGCTTTAGAGGGAATCCATTGTTTACATGGCTGGGGAAGACACATTTGTGCAAATAAATTAATCTCTATCTGCCCTGTTGGCAAGGGTTTCTTGAAGCTGTCGAGATTAATCCACTGACACTGGTTCTGCTTCTCAAGAGAGGACATTAGTCAGTGAGAAGGCTGCCTTTGCCATACCTTCTGACGAATTGCTTTATTTCCCATGGTTAGAGAGGCATAAGAAAGCATTCGGTACCAGGATCTCCACAGAAAATTTTTGGAAGAAATGCCACAAACCCCCAAGCTGAGTATTCATAGAGGAAGACCATTTTTTATTTTGTTTTTTTAAGCAGATGCCTAAAGTGTGCTCTTAAATCTTTGTAAGGACACTTATAAAGTGGTTTTAAAAACTATGGAGTATTCAGCAGTTCCTGCTGAAGCCAGTGAGAATGGCCCATGATCGATGTTTGAAAATAAGTTATCACTGCAGATGTAGTCCCAGGAGTCTCTTGGCTGAGAAGAAAGCGCTGGTGAGCAGGACTGATAGCAGCTGAAATCCTGAGCATTGTTTTGATGTGGTGTGAAGAACTGTCAGGAGAGAGGCTGTGGTGTTCAGGAACGGTAGCTGAGGGACGTGAAGCGTGTGTTTTGAGTTAGAAACAACTGCTGGGGATGAGAACTACTTTTATTACAGTAATGTCAGCCAAGATCAAAGCCACAGCGTGTCTGGCACTGTATATACTGAAATTAAAAGTATGTGTGTGTATTTCCTTTTTACAGGAAATCGAAACTAGTAAAGATCGGCTTCAGCTGACTAAACACATTAATCTAATGCCAATTCAGACACCTCATCATACCCAGGGCCTTCGCTGTAAACTGACAGGTCAAGTACAGCAGCTGAGGCTTGTACTCTTGCAGTGTGATAGTTGGAAGGAATATCCTAAATGGGGTGTCAAAAATGTCATCCAGTGCCTCAGAAAAGGCAACTGAGTGTGGTTAGTCCAAAGACATGTAGGAAAAGTTTAGTACAGGTAGAGCCTTCAATACTGATCCTGTAAACTGAATGGCTTAAAAGAGTGTGAGGGAACCAACTGCAACAGAAATTGTTCTGATACAATATTTTTTCCCTCCTTGTCTAAATGTGTATTCATCATGACCTATCTCTTTGTCTTCCCTTACGTATTTTGTGTTACAACTTGAAGATTCATGTGCAGGAAGGTAAATACTGAAGCCCAGACCAAGGGCTCTGTTTGGGACAGGGCACAAAGCAGGAAGTCTTGAAGAGCCCAGGACAGAGTCGGAGATGCAGGAGGTGCGTTAGCAGAGCTCTCCTGAGGAAACTCTCATTTCCAAAACTCTCATTTCCTCCACCTTGCCCGTCCCTGACTGCAAGGCAGCTCGAGTAGTCCCTCGCTTGCTTTAATCGCTTGACAAGCAAGCACACAAGAAGGCAAAGATAAAAGCATTCTGTTTTAAACACAGGTGGGGTTAGAACGCTGACCCTCTGCTGTGCAGGCAGTGCAGTGGAGCTGTGCAACGAGCTGTGGCCGACGGGAGATCGGCGGCACCGCGGTGTTCCTGAGGCACAGCTCAGAGACGGGGAGCCTTGGTGACATTACAGAGCTGAACTGGTGCATGTGTAACCAAACCGGCAGCCACTGGGCAGCTGAGGAGAACGGGCAGCTGTGGATGGCACCCAGCCCTTCTCAGTGCTTTGGGAAGCCTGGGGAGCTTGCAGCAGGACCCTGGTGCGGACACGGCTCCGAGGGAGCAGCAGTCACACCCTCTCTCTGTGCCTGCTCACTTCTGCTTACTGGGTGAGGAACTTCCCATCCACTCAGTACAGTCTGCTAAGGGGATAAAAATCTCTGGTTGTGTTTGCTGCTGGGGAGAAAAGCAGGTCCTCTCCATGCCAGTTATCTCACAGGCAGCATCAAGCCTGGAGAGGTAGCGGGGGAAGGAAAATGTTTCCAACTGAGGAACTGAACTGAAAATAGCTGTGGCGCTGAGTCTGATTACAGCAGCTCTTCGGTTTGCAGGATTGTAGAGACAAGACAACAGATTAGAGAATTGGCCTTTCAGATCTTGAGGCCTAAATTCAAAATCAGCTTTAGTGCCCACGGGTGTTCGTCGGGCTGCTCGTGTCCTCATTCCCGTGTACAAAGTTGACAAATCACAGCGTGATGCATCTCTCTTCTCCTTTTCCACTTGAGGAAGGGCTGCACTCAGACATGTCCCTCTAGATTCAAACTACAAAGGACTTGTAGTGAACCCAAGGACAGGTAACATCGGGATCCCTTTAGATCAGGGTAAGCATGTTACCAACTACATTAAAATCCACAGTCTGAAGTAGCAGAAGGGTTGAGCAGCAGAACGAGGATGCAGAGGCAGAGCTGCTGGATCCTCACAGATGTGCAGATCAAAACGTAAGTGTATTATGTGGTTGTTTGAAGAACCAGGAGCAGAATAACAGGGCTATGCCAGGTCACGAATGACTTGTTTTAACACAGCTGTGTGAGGGAAGCTTGCATAACACCTGCCCACACTAAGCTTAACTCAAGCTGTTGTTATCAGTCCCTCACTCTCCTGCATGCTAGAAGTATTTGCAAACCAGGAATCTATTATTTCAAGGCCACTATAAAATGCCTGTTTCTTTGGCTCGGGGTAATTAGCCTATTCTCAATGCCTTGCTCAAGGAGTAGAAAAGCTTTAATCATATGTTTGACAAGCTGACTTCAGGGGCAAGACTCTTTAACTTCGATTTTTGCTTTTCTCCTGGCTGCACAGTAATACACAGCCTGCCCAGCTAGCATGTCTCATGCTTCTGACTCATATGATATTGTGATAGTAGTGTCTAGTATCAGACTAGTCATTATGTCAGTAAAAGTGTCTGAAAGAACACCACATGCCGGAGCAGCTCACAAAATCACAAGCATTTTTATTTCCTAGGCACAGATTAGTTTTCCCAACCGGAATTATGTGCACATTTTGGAATAGGAGAGCTGAGGTCCATTTCAGATCATGAAGCTGAACTGAATCTGTTCAGTGTGATGCAAGAACACGACTCCAAAGGTCCAGTGCTTTCACAGAGCCCTGGCTCTGGAGTGACCTAAATCTCATGGATGTGTTGCTGTATCTGTTGAGCAGTGAACTGAATTGCTTGATTGTTTGCTGTCAAGGAAGGCATCATCCATAAGCCTCCTCACACATCCCACATGAATCCTGCTATTAGAAAACGTCTACACTTGCTGAGAACTCATCTCAGTCAGGCACTGTCTGTTCAGATGGACAGGGCCTTGCTGCTGTCTTTTCTTGATAAGATTAATGCTTGAATATTTTAAGCACTGCTCCTAAATTGAGTTTTCCCAAATGCAGGCAGCATACACTACTCTTCCAGCTTGCAGAGCGGTATTTCAGATGAAAATTCTCAGTCACCTTTTCTTTCCTACCATCTCTTTGCCTGTGTCCCAGTCACTACCCAGTTGTTCTGCCTGTCCTTTGTAATAATACAGCCCAGGTCTTCCCTCACATTCACTTCTCTGTGGTTTTTTTGTTTGGTTTTTATGCCCACAAGGGCCAGCCTCCTGGAGAATAGTTTCCTTCTTCTATCCCAGAGAAGAGACACCTTCTCACTGGCACAGTTCCTGCCTAAGGTCCCTGGTTGTAGGGTTGTGCAACCTTCCTCTGGGGAAAATGTCCATTTCGAGCTACCAGGGCATGACTCCCCACCCACTGCACCGCCCAAACAGCCCCTGCTGTCCTGACCTATCCCCTTATGTGCTCTAGATCACAAATTACAGGCCACCCACCGAGTTCTCAGGCATCACCCACCTTGGAATGGCTTTTGACTGGCAGGAATGTCATAAAGCAGATGGAGCTGCACCTCAGCCACTTTGAAGTTTAGCAGTCCAGGTGTAAGGCAGACACCTAGACTCCCTGGAGAGTTGCTGATGACCTAAGCAGATCAGCTTGGAAGTAGCCTCTGTAATTTCCTTTGCTTCTCCTGGACTCTGCAGGGAAGATGGACTCACAGGGCTGTGCACTGAAAGAGCAAAGATGCTGTTGCTGAAGTAGAGATCCTGGTCAGGGTTACCTCCTTGCCATGCAGGTGGATATTTGTGTGGGTGGGCACATGCAGAAGCTCCCCCATGCACAGCAACTGCAGAAAGCAGCACATGGGCTGCTTTAAAACCACATTTGTCCTGTCTATTTTCATTGATGACAACACCACTGAGAAATACGAATAACTTCATGATTATTAGAGGCACAAAAAGTAGAGGGATTTTTTTTTCTTTTAATTGATTTTACTGTCTTGAGGGCACTTCCTTTGTGGGTAGTTATTTTGTTCCTGACCGATGTTTGTATCGCTTCCCAACACATTATCTGCAGCGTTTGCAGCTCTCATGCCCCCATTTCTGAGGCGCCTGCAAGACCAGCCTGCAATAATGGAATCCTTCTGATTTTCCAGTGAGCTGCTCCTGCTTTTTGTGCCCACGTATCGTTTTGTGGGGTGGCGCCAGGAGCATTTGATGGCACTGCTGCTTATCTCAACTTCCTCTGCTAAAAATCATAAAGAATGAGAGAGAAAACTTGTAGAACTCTTACGAATGTGCTGTTGTGATTTGTTTGAAAAATGCTGTTGAAAGAGCCATAGATCCTCAGTTGCTTTGCCTTTCCTCCATTTTATCTGTCTGTCCTTGAGTTGCTTTGGAGTTCTGTGGGAAACCAGGGAGGCTGCTAAAAAGTATTATACTGGCACAAGAAACTTACACTATAAACCACGTCCTGGCAAATAAATGCCTTGCACTTTGCCACCTTAGTTGTTGCTCCTAGCAGGGCGAACAGTGCAAGTCATTTATCAGGTGAGAAAATCAGTTTAGGAGGTCAAAGGAGGCTCCAGATTCAGGAGAGAGACATCTCTCAAGATGTGTGTCTGGTGGCACCTCTGTCACCCTGTGAGCCAGCCGGTCTGCCCTCCTTCAGCCACAGGGATTGCAGAGTTACTTGCATTGCCCTTGCAGGCAGATTCTCTGCGTGGAAGGTGCTCCTGTAGCAGACTTAGGTGTTTGCTCAGCAGCACAAGCAGTGACCCAGGGAGACTGCCCCTCCTGCCCTTTTCAGCAGAGAGTTAGGCTCCTTTCTGCAAAGCCTGCTTTTGGGTGAGTCCCACGTCCTGTGCTGACGAGATATTTTGATATATCACAGGTTGTGCAAAGAAAAGCTTTTGTCCTTCAGGCAGGGAAGTGCAAAGAGTTTTTAAGTTCGTCCTGTCAAATACAGAAGAAGAGAACATGTGTGACACTGGCAAAGGCTGTCACTTGGCAGGGCCAGGAGTCTGACTGTGCCTGTTTCTTGGTCCTCTGTGCAATGTGCATTCCACCCACTGGCTGTAATGAACAAATATTTACGGAATGCAGCATATTACTGTCAATATTGCTATAAAAAGAAGGGAAATGGCAGCTGTTCAAACTAGCTGAGGAGTCTGTTACAGTAAAATAAGTCCCAGGAAGATTAATTAGTAGCAAGGTAATGCATTTATGGGTGTGCAGTAATCTGCAGGTGGTAATGACAGATCTGTTAATCACAGGCCTGCACAATTAATACATTTCACTCTCTCTCCTGTTCCCCTTTTGTAAGGTATGAATTTGTGTAGCCCGTGGCTATATCCCCTCGACAGCATATGATGTGTATGGACATATGGTGACCCTCTGGAGGGGGAGAAGGACGAGTTAGAACAAGCCTTCATAAATCAGAGATACACTTTGCAATTCGTATTGTAAAACACATAATTTCTCCATGAATGAAACAATCGATGATAGGATACTCCATCTCAGTGTTGGCAGCCTTCCTACTTTGTGCTGCTCCATTCAGTGAAGCAATGTTACACCGCATCAGCTTCCGTGGTGCAGTGCCCAGCCTGGATTTAGTGTACTCCCAGGTCTTGTCACTACACAGTGGCTGTGATGCCTTTCCCTGATGGAAAGAGGTTGTTACAAAAGCCTTTTCCTGTTTGACTGGAGTGGGTGCAACTGGCAATTACTTCATGGCTCCTTGTTGCTGTCCTTGTGCTCTGTGGCTGGCCTGGAGTGAGAGTGTGAATCCAGCTCGTTCTCCTTGCAATTGTACTCATCTGTGCATAACCCAAAGGTAGGTTATGCAAAGCTGTATGTTACATGTATTTAATGTAATATAGTGTCCAATACTGTCCATTATGGATATTGGTCTCTGAGCCCTTCGAAAATACTTTTCCAAGTATTTTCGCAATTTTTTCTGGGTGTTTTTTACTGTGCTAGTTTTATTGACAAATTCTGTCTAAGTTTGGAAGGTATGCAACCACCAAGATCCTACACAGAGTTCAAGTTCCCTTTCTTCTTCTGCTGTAAAAGCTTTTCCGTCACAGAACTCAGTTTCAAAGCAGAAAGCACTAAAGAATTCCCCAGTCACATCTAGTATATTTTCCTGACAAAACCAGGACATCCAGGGAAAGCTAATGTCTTACCTCTGCAGTTTACCTTCTGGATGCTGCATGCATTTAAGAACATAGCCACTGATTGTTCCCAAGGCACTGAATGCATGGAGCAGAATGAAAGCTGTATCTTATTTAAATTAATGAATAAGATGAATGAATGCAGTATTTTCAAAACAGGCAGAAGAGGAAAGCTAGGCAATATTCATGTATTAATTAAATGAGAGCTCTCCACCAAAAAAAATACGAGTCAATTGATATTCTGACAGCTGCCCATAGACTCATTCATGAAATGATGGCCATGAAAGGCACCATGGGAAGCAGGGTTTTGCTGGAGACAAAGTCATTCACTTGATGCACATACTGTTAAAGGCAGCAGCCTGGGTATTGCCATTTATTCTTGTTGTGCTTGATGGGAAAGGAAATCTTAAATCCCAGCTGGAGGATTCACAGGACTACTTTGCTCTTTAGATGTGCTTTATCGTTGTGCAGAGTCCCGCTCGGGAGGCATTAGCATCGGTAATAACTGTAGTACTTAGCACTCAGTGTAATGTGTTTCATCTGCCCCTCTCAGAGAGGCTGGCAAGGTGAGTGCAGAGTTACAGCCCCCCTGGCAGAGGAACTGAACAGGTATGTAGGAAAGCTTGGTCGTATGGCCAAGGTGACACAATAAAGTGAAATGGTGGGCAAGTGACTTCAGGTCCCTCTGACCTCGAATGCCAGTCGGGGCAAAAAGGGTTGTTGAGACCCATATTTTGCAAGGTAATTAGTTACCAGTAGACATTGAAGTATTGGAGAAATCAGAGTCTGAGTGAGCATATTATAAAAGTCAGTCAAATGTATTTTTGATTTTTAAAATCTGAATGCCCACCACAAGGCTCTTTCACTGTGAATGAACATACTGCTGGACAGTCACGCTGTTTCAAGTCAAGTTCCTAAGCCGAGGACATAAAGTAAATGTCTTTTTTCAGCCTGTCCCTAGAACTGAGGGACACATCAATATGGCATTCAGAAAACCTGTGGCAGGAATCTATCTGCCTCTGTAGCCTCACTCAAACAGCTAAATCAGAGAGGTGAAGTCAGGCAAGGTGAAGAGCCTCTGATATACCCAGTTTTACAATTAATACCCAGATCTGCAAAGCCGTGTAGTAACATGGGCCATTAAAATCTGTGAAAAGTTTGTTTTGTCTCTGTTTCTGGAACTGGGCACCCTTTGCCCAAGCACGATTGCCTCTGAGTCTTAAAATGTCACAGTATTAAAGTGAGATTCAGCAAGAAGTGTGACAGCGTTATATAATCCATGGAAATAAACCTGAATATTAAAATTCCTTCCACTGCCAAGATGACAAGCATTTCATAAATGCAAGATGCAGCAGTGGTAATGATATCTCTGAACTGGGAAGCAAATATTGTTCTCCAAGTGTGTGAAGGAAAAATCGTCTCAGGGCTGCACAGAAGGGTATTTGCTTGTGCCAGCTTTCTGTTTCGGTGGTTGGCTGTCTTTTGGCAACCTGCCATCCAATAATTCATTGCATGCCCGTGGGGCATTTCAGAGAAGGAGGGACATATGTTAGTGCAAGAGCAGAGCTGGTATCAGTGCTTGATGCCAGTGACATGGAACAGAGGCTCTCGAAGGGTCTTGCACGTCTCTCTGGTCAGACACAGACTGCAGACTCTGCTCTTATTTTTCTCTGTCTGTTGGGTCTCAGAGCTAGAATTAACATAGCACAAAGATTTTTCAGTTTGGTTCTTTTTTCGGGAAGCTGCTCTACAGCTTTTGTTGCTGCTTTAACTGCTGCGGGGATGCTATGTAAGTAGTGTGAAATTGGAGTTGAGGTAGTCCAGGAGAAAAAGTCTGCATTCAGTGATGAGCCACACTGTGGCAAGATGTAAGAAGTGCAAAGGCTTCAGAAGGAACTGGAGAGAGAATATCAAACATTGGTCCTTATGATTTGCACTCTGTTGAAACCATGAAATGCTTGCCTGCCCTTAAAAAGTTGTTTCACTGCCCTTTAAAAATTGCCATCTGTGCTACCTAGAGAATATGTAATTAATGTGAGATTTCATCAACTGCAGTGGGTTATGGATACAATGATAAATCTAAAAAAAGGAGATTCCCATGTAAGCAAAGCCACCACGATTTGCATCAGCCTCTGGATCTCTTTTGCCTTTGTCTCGGCTCCCAAAATTACAGGGAGGAAATGGCCATTGAGGTGGCATTGTCTGTATGCCATGGTCCTAAACACAGCTCTGGTCTGGACTTGAGCCCACCATTTGGGAAAAACATCTCTTCCTGATTAAAGCATTCCTGTGGTGGGTTTACCACCAGCATTCTTGGTACATGGTTCCAGTAATTAATTGCATGGACTGCAAAAAATGCCTGCTTTGTTTCTAGACTGGAGCCAGGGTGTGGGCACAGGGTCTGGCTTCTCTGAGAACTGAGTCAGATCACAAAGCCATCTGGGCTGCATTTGGTCTACGTCCTCCCATATTCAGCCCCAGTTTATGAACAACTCTTCTGCAGCATCTTCCATTTTCTGGTTTTGTTAACTGGCCTGAATGAACCTGGCAGCACTGCACACCTGATTATCCCCTGGTCATGAAGGTGTTGTGAGGTGCCAGGTAAAGTGATTGTGCTTCTGAGAGCACAGGGCATCGGGGAACACAGCCCTAATCTCCCCTCTGTCCTGACCTTTGTCCTCTAGGCCATCATTCCTGTAATACTTCATACAATCCTAATACTTCTGATTGTCCTTAACATTTTCCATCAGTGCAGTGTAATGAGCTCCTGTGGGGTGGTGCCAGCAAAGCAATCCATGGGGTCTCTTCAGCCCATGTGCCACTGCACCTGCATCTCTCACTTTACTGGAGTTTGACTTTCTGCAGCAGTAAGGTCAGGGAAGTACGAGGTACACTCTAAGATGTCTCTGGGATACGACCCACAAACTTTAATTCATTAACTTCATGCTCTCAAGGGCCGGGTATAAAAAAGAACAGAAAGCAAATGAGAGCTATGGTCCGACGATCTGTTAGTGATATTTCATACCTCTGTATACCTTTGTTTTACATTTTGCACGTTTGAGTCACATGACGAAGTTTTCAGACAGAAGTGGATATCATGTGTAAGCTGAGTTCCTTGTGTTTTTTCTTTTGCCTGTCACTGGCTGCATGTTCTCTGTTGATGTCTTGTTCCTGGTACTTGACACTGACCATCTTGTCTGTGAAAGGAAGCCCTCCAGCTGGTTTGCCTGACGAGAAGAAAGGAAAGTTTGCTTGGTTTAGTCACTCCACAGAAAGCCATGGTAATGTTCCACTGCGCTCTGTGTCCACACTCTGTGTGTCTGTCTGTGTGTCTCTGTGCAGGCTGGCCTGTAACACAGCTTTGTATTCTCCTGCATGTCTGTGCCTGGCTTGGTCTATTGCTTGTGCAGTGTCCTCCTCATGCTCTCAGGGCAACAAGCTGCTCTGCGAATCAATCTCTTGCTAATGTCTTCAAAATTGTTTTCCATTTGCAAATAAGCTCGAATATGTCTTGAAAGTGTTTTAGCTCATCCTCCAAAATGACTTGCGAAATATCAGTGTTTTGGCTTTATTCCTGCAGGGCTTACTCTGGACAAAAAATTTCAATTATGAATGTTGGTTTTTTCTCACAGCGTACTTGACTGTTTCGTGTCTATCAGAACATGAATTCAGTTTATTCCTTAATTTGTCTTTCCAAATAGACAAGATTATTAAAACATCTGTCTTCATAAAGGAGCAGGCACCATTAGAGTATAATATTTCATAGTTCTGCCAAGAGTGCTAGAGAGTCCATTATTTCATAGGGTCCTAAGCACAGAGTACAAGAACTTTAGATTTCCCAAGAAGTGTGCTGGAGATATGTGAATTGTTGTGATGGCATGAAGAAAAGATAGCTCATTTTGAAGGACATTTCTACCACAATCCTTTCAAAGCAGTAACCCAGAATATTTTTGGAAGGACCTTCTGACGCCTTTTTAGCCCCTGAAAGAAGGCCATGCCTCCCTGAGCATCTGCCCAGCTGAAATGCAGAACCTCTTTCTTTTACATTGCCTCATTTTGCACCAGTGACCCACAAACAGACATATTCTTACTGCTGAGTTACGTATTCCTACAGGCTATTAGAAATCTCTCCAACAAACAGTAGCACATGCTCTCAAGTCTCATCTGAGGTGTGTATCCAAAAGCTAATACAGGTCATGTTCTGAAGTTCCACCAGGCTCCTGGGAGATCTGTTTAACTCCTCCATCATTCAGTCTTAAGTATAATTTTTTTCGTTTGTTTTGTGCATTCCAAAAGGGGTGAGGAGGGAACAGGGCACATATTGGATCCTCCCCATTTTCCTAACTTTAACTGAATGATTACCTATCAAGAGTGATTGGAGCTCATGCAGGAGCCATGAACAACTGGGGAAATGAAAATGGTGTGGGTTTGAGGGTTTTTTTAATGATCTGTAGAAGCAAATAAAATCTTGAGGTTTGGTAACAGCTAGAAACAGGTTCTTGAATCTAGGTGAGAGAGGTTCACACCCAAGGCTGCTTTCATTTGATGTTCGTTCCATGGCACTTCTGTAAAAGCCTAGAAGGTTCTGTCCAGTTCTCAGCTGTGACTGTCAACATAAAAGCTCCACCATTGTCCATATTCTTCAGCTCCTTTGTTGGTAATGTCTGAGTGGGTCAGAGAGCCTGAATTTCTCTCTTATACCTATAGGTCCAGTTTCGAGGTGTAAGGTTTAATTACATTAATGGTTAGTATTGGACAGATGAGCCATCAGTAATCTTTATGTGGTGTTTACTGTCAGGCTAACAGAAGCTGTTTATCTGCATGCATCTCAATCCTGGTATCTTTTATTTGTGTTCTAATCATTGCACAAAAGATTGGGGAGGGCAGTGAGGTGGTTGGGCTGCTGCAGGTAAAGAGGCAGTCCATGAAATCAAACAAAAGCTTCTTGTTGGGTTCATCAGGTTTTTTACTTTCCGGTGGTTCTCATTCATAAAATCTCCAGGAACTGACTCTGAAAGAAGGAGAGCAGCTGCTTCTTCCCTTTTCTTTAGCATTTGAGTAGCTTGTGTGCTCCTGAACCTCCCTGCCCAGCCTGCTCTGTACAGGGAGGCACTAGACTTGCCCAGCAAATTGTTTAATCCTCAGGAGCTGCAGCTGAGGGTCTTTTCATGAAGCCAGTTCCTTCAATCATGGACTCAGTAAGAGGTGTGCCAGGCTCTAATGGCCCTCCCTCTCTCTTTCTTCCCTTTGACTCTTGCAGTGAGCATGCCCACCAGCGAGACCGAGTCCGTCAACACCGACAACGTCCCTGGAGCGGATATGGAAGGCGAGAACTGCGGCGCAAGGCTGGCGTGAGTACCTGCACACAGATAAGGTGTTTGGGGCTGGGTTGAAGTGGGGGAGTGAAGCCAGGGCAAGGGTCAGGCTTTTCAGGATGAAGAAAACCCCACAGGGGGTGAAAGGAGAGGCTGCAGAAGATCGATTGATCCCGGTTCTTATCTTAATTGCAACATAAACTCGCTGCGGACATTGGTGAAGAGCCTCTGGTTTTACACAGATGTAAATAAAGGACAGAGTGCCCAGGAGAAGCAGATCTGGTTTTGCATTACAGCTAAAAGAGGAACTGATGGATAACAGTGTTCTTATTTTAAAATTTCTCGTTGGTGATAGACTTTCAAAACCAGTATGTGTAGACTGAAGAGTGGAAATAACTGGTCTATTTTAATTTTTCTGAAGATTCTTTACAGTGTCTTGTAATAGAAATACATTGCTGATAACTCCCATCCTGCAGGCTGAATTGCACCCTTTAAATGCTGAACAGAGTAGTGTAATGACAAAGAAATACAACAATTAGGAGGGATTAATGCCTCCTTGAAATTGTACCATTGTAATTAGTGGAGATGCTTAAGAATGTGTGAGATAGCAGTTCTGAAATGCCATAATATGTGGTGTATTTTTTAGCCTCACAGAGAGCAAGAATAGGCAAGAGGAGTCCTTTATTCCCTTTTGCATTACTTAAACAAGAATGGACTTTATGCTGTGAGGCAATATTATTATTATTATATTCTATATTATTATAATATTATATTATATATTATAATATTATATTATAATATTATTATTATAATGTTATTCCCTCCAAATGTCCTTGAAACAGGAGCTAAACATATCAGTGCTATAGCTTGTACCATGCTGGAGTATTTTGAGGCTCTGTCCTATCCTGGGAGCTACCTTGAGCCCTTGGGTGTTGCTTGAATGGACCAGATGGGATCCATCCTAGGGTGACGAGGGAGCTGGCAGAAGAGCTCTCCAAGCCACTCTCCATCATTTATCTTCAGCCCTGGCTCACCAGGGAGGTCCCAGATGACTGAAAGATGGACAATGTGATGCCCAACCCTAAAAAGCCAGAAGGAGGATCCAGGAAACTCCAGGTTGGGGACACAGTGACTGGACAGTGGCCAAGCAGGAAGGGGCCTGGGGGTGTGATTGCCAGCAGCTGAACGTGAGCCAGCAGTGTGCCCAGGTGGCCAAGGAGGCCAAGGGCACCTGGCCTGGATCAGGAATATGTGGCCAGCAGGACAGGGCAGGGATTCATTCTTCCCCTGTGCTCGGCCCTGGTGAGGCTGCACCGTCAGTGCTGTGGCCAGCCCCGGGCCCCTCAGAGAGGCTGGAGCGAGTCCAGAGAAGGGCAGCAGGGCTGGTGAAGGCTCTGGAACACAAGTCCCACAAGGAGCAGCTGGGGGAGCTGGGAGTGTTTAGCCTGGAGAGGAGGAGGTTCAGGAGAGAGCTCACTCTCTACAAGCACCTGAAAGTAGGGTGCAGCCAGGTGAGGGTCGGGCTCTGCTCCCAGGCAACAGCGACAGGACAAGAGGACAGTCTGAAGCTGTGCCAGGGGAGGTTTAGTTTGGACATTAGGAAGAAGCTTTTCACAGAAAGGTGATTGGGAATTGGAATGGGCTGCCCAGGGAGTTGGTGGGGTCACCATCTCTGGAGGTGTTTCAGCAAAGGCTGAATGTGCCATGGTCTTGTTGACAAGGTGGTGTTTGGCCATGGATTGGACTCAATTATCTCAAAGGTCTTTTCCATCCTAGTCAATTCTGTGTGATTCTGTGATCTGCACTAAAAGATGTGGTATGTGGAATATATTGTCATTTCAATCTCTGCTTTCCTTTAAGAGTCAGTCAGTGACTAAAAAGCCCCAGGAGAAATTATTTGTGAGCACTTTCCTTCACCTGCCCGCTGTTGTGAACCTGCTGAGTCTTTTAGTTTAGATTATGAACATTTCCTGCAGGAACCAGGCCAGATGCATTCACAGCACTGGGGCAGCTGTAGCCCTTTCTTTGGAACCTCACAAAGTTGCTTGTGCTCTTGGCGCAGCGCAGGCAGCATCAGCTGGATCCAGTTTGGAGAACCATCCATATTCTGCAGTTATGGTTCACAGAATCACAGAATGGGTCAGGTTGGAAGGGTCATCTGGTCCATTGACCAGAGTGGCAGCCAAAGCTGACCCCAACCTTCACATCTCCAAAAAGGCCTTCCCAGTTTGTTACAATGAGGTTGAGCAGCACACCCTTCCTTGTGGGAAGCTCCACTGCCCGCCTCAGAAAGTTGCCATCATTGCTTTCCAGAAACCTCCTGGACTGTTTGTGCTTTGCTGTGCTGCTTCTCCAGAATATGTCAGAGTAGGAAAGTCCCTCATAGGTGTGGACACAGTGCCAAAAAGAACGGCAACAGTTACTCTAATGTTTCATGTATTTTTAATATTACAGCTTGCATTCATTTAATGTTCTTAATCCCAAAGGATCCTAAAGCACTTTATGAACTGTAAATGCAGGGATTGTTTTCACAGCCTTTGAGTTCAGCCACCTTCAGGGTAAAATGTGACAGGTGTTTAAAAACAACAGTCACAAGCGTTCAAGGAGTTGCATGAGGGATAGCTTGTTTTGCACCGAAACTGCATCGGGAATTTTGGCAACCAGAACGTAATTATCTTAGCTGGAAGGTGGCCAGGAGGGCTGAAGGTAAACCCAACTCTAAATGTAATCATGACTTAGAATGGAGTTCACTTAAAATAGCCCAGCGTGCTCACAGGAGAATGGCAGCACCCTGATTTGGCATTAGGAGAAGGGATGGCTAGGTCCAATATATTTTAGGGAAAAAGACATAGGAAAATTACAGGAAAACAGAGCTTCATTTCTTCTAGTCATGTTGCAAATGTTCAAACAGGGCCCAAGGTTTCAGCAGGGCAGGACATGTAAGATTCAGAGAGATAAACAGTTTCCTTGTCACTTTTCACTTCATCTGAAAATGGGTGATGTATTTGTAGGCAAATTGAAGTCTGTTTTTGAGAAGGGTTTTTCTAGTCCTTACCCAAGGACAGCTGAGATCCCCAAGGCCTCCCTCAGATTGCTTTTCATCTCTAAGAGATGGATAGGCTCCTTCCTCCATGAAAATTAATGGCTGTATCATTGAGTATGAAACTCTGGAGTGAGATACAAATTTTGCCAGTGCTGCCTGCTTTTGTAAAATGTCTGTTTCAAACTTGTGGATCTGCAGATTCCTTAGTTAGGGGCCAATTCAGACCTGCCTTTGATTCTGAGGCTTACAATCCTTTCTGGTTTGTTTTGTCACTGTATCACACACTTCGGCAAACAGAGAAACCAGCTTTCGTGGTTTCAAGAAGTATGAAGTGCTCTTCTTTTTACCAAGTCCTCATTCAAACCCCCCATAGGCAAATAGTCCTTCTGGAACATACAAAATGTAAGCAAGGATTTATTTGAATGAGTGTGTTCTTTTATTGGAACCTGACTGAGAATCAGAATCTGGCCCAGTGTTCAAGAATAGTGAAAATTCATGTGGGAAGTAAGTGGAGCTTTTCCAGAAAGTTCCTCATCAAGTACTAGATTTGAGTAAGCATTAATAATCATAGCCATGTCATCCTGATTTGCTCTAGTTGAAGATTAAGCCTGGACTTCTGAGCAGTCACCTTCTCTCTGTTTTTTCGGTTGGAATAGCCAAGATTTTTGTTCACCTGCTGAGTTTCATCTGTTGCAGATGAGACTCAATGTTTTTACCAGCATGCCAAACTCACCCCGTGGCCATGAGTCCCCACTGCTTTGCTGTGAACACACTCTTCCCCAGAGGGCAGGGGCTGCTCTGGGCAGGCTGCAACCAGACATGACTGAAGCTACATCGGGCTTTCAAGTCAAAGGCAACATATTCATTCATTTATTCATTCATTTATTCATTTATTCATTCATTTATTTATTTATTTATTGGTGTCGGGCTGCCTAGGGCATTTAACCACCCCAGCACCACCACTACAGTTATGGGCTGAGCTTGCCATCAAAATGTGCTCATGATAAAAGGAAAAAAAGGCCCAGGAGACTGAAAGAAAAAGACTTTTTCATTGGAAGCAACTTAGAATTACTCGCTATTCTTTCTGTCCTTTTAAAAAGCTGTAGAGTTTTGAAAGGCTGGGTCTGTGAATGACAGAAAGATCTGCTTGAGAAGCCAGGCTCAAATGTGCCTTTTGGAAACTGAGATCTTCCCTGACAGCCTTTCTCAGCTCCACAGAGACATATGCTGTGTGAGATCAGGAGAGTACCTCTCAAACACGAACTATTGCCTACTGATGAATTGTCTCAAAGAAGCTTTTATTTCTCTAGTATCCATGCTATAGAAACTGCCTCCATCAACTGTCCTGTCTGGAGTAATGCCAGCCTTCAAACCAGCAGGAGTTTCAGGAGGAATCTAACATCTAATCTCTCTTTACTTGCCGTGTAAATTAAATTTATTAGAACTACAACAAAACAAACAAACAAAAAAACCAATTTCGTTCACAATAACTTCTGGTGTAGTTCTGCTGGCAACAGGAGTGCTGTGGCACAGCACAGTTTGCTTCCTAAGGGTACTCACTTTATCGGGCATCTGAATTTGAAAATGGTTTCGTAGGCTTCCACAGGACATTGAAAAGCATCCCACAGCTTCCACAGTACGTTATTCCTGTCATGCTGTTGCGTTGTAGTGGGCTGACATCTGCCCTGCAGTAGGAGTACAACAGCTTTTATCCCCAAGGACAACACTTGGAAGTGGAGCTTATCTTATTTGGATGTGTCACAACTTCCATGACCTGCTGCCTCAGGGTACAAAGAAACACGTTCCTCTGCAGCAGGCGTCAGTGGGATAAACCCAGAACCAGGAGCAGTGGGGTTCTGTTTGCAGGGCATCCTTACACCGAGGGCTTCCCAACAGCCAGTCATTTCCCTGATCCTCTGTGGCTGCTGCTGTGCAGGACTCAGATTCCTGAGGACAGGCTATTGCTCATAATCAGGAGTAATCTGTTCTGTGCAGGGTGTCAGCATGTATAATCTTCCAATACAAGCAGAATGTTAATTTTCTAATACAACCGTGCAGATCTGGAGTGCCACAATAGAGCTCGCTTTTATACATGTGCATTAGCTAAAAAAAGACCTTTGTGGAAACTAATGCTCAATAGAAAAGTGAAGCTCTTGAGCTCAAAGGGAAAGAGAGCTTAAAATTATCTGCTTTCATTGAAACAATAACCTACTTGGCATTTTCGCCTTGGCCAGGATTTCCGTACATATGGGGGACAATTCAATTGCTTTTCCACCAAAGACAGTTCCCACAATAAAACAGGATAACCAAAATGAACAACCTGCACTGGCTTTCCAGCTGAAAACAGTGTGTCCTGAAAATTCTGTGAGTAATGGGGTCTTTTCCTGGCAGCTGAATGGTCAGTGATTTTTCCCTTGGTGCTTTTCTGGCATGGAAAATAATTCCTGTGCAGTTCTTGCAATCATCAGGATAGGAGCCAGTGGTAAAGGTGAAAGTTTTCTTGCAGATTTGCTGTAGTTGCTGCTGGTTTTCACCTTATGAGAAGATGGGCTCCGTATCATGTGATGGAACCAAAGTTCCCATCACAACAGGAACAACAGTGGGAAGAAAAGTCTGCCAAAAGCTCTGAAACCACTGCTGACTTCAGCAGGAAAACTCACAGGATCAGCCCTTACATGCCAGGCTCAGATACTGCTCTCCAACTTATTATGAGCAAGGTGCTTTTAATATTCACAGTCAGCTCTAGGTGTGTGTCTAAAGGACAGTAGCATGCCCTTATGGAAGAGGAATTGTCTTCCTGCTTCAGATTCTGTGACAGACCTTTCCTGTGACTTCCCACAGGGACAGCAAGATTATTTACTGAATGCTTAAATGCTGGCCTATTTTCCCAGCCTGTAAGAAAGCCTGTTGAATAGCAAACCAACTCAATTTTATGCTAGACAGATCCAATTTTCTTAAGGTTATTCTATAGATTCTTATTGCTGCTGGCCAACAACCTCCTCTTAAAACCAGCATCGCTCCCATCAGGTCAGCATGCTCTCCAGTGCTTCTGCAAGACAGGCACGAATGTTAAAAAAGAGACAAGAGGCATCACTGTGTGAACTCTGCTGAAATCCAGTGATTGCCTCAGCAGGAGGATCTCGGTCCACGTCAGAATGCAAGTTGTCCAGGGCCAGTCACCTGTTCTGTTTTGCACTTTCAGTTAATGGTCAGAAATGAGAAAGGGTCGCTGCATGCTCCTGTAGAGCTCCCCAGGGTCAGCTGTGTTGTCACAGGCAGGATGGGGCCTGTTGCTCCAGTGTGAATCCCAGAAACTCAGCGAGGGCAGAACCTGGCCCTAATGCTTTATGTGGCTGGGAGTTCTTCAGGTGTGCTGCATACCTTCCTGAAGTGGTCTGTCCCTATAGGCTTTTGCCCCAGTAACTTGATGCCACCTTAGGGTGGCTGCCATCTCCTCAGGGGTGCCACCATCCTGACTGGAAGCAACGAAATGTCATCAGCAGGAAGAGAGGGAAAATTGTGCCTCCTTACCAGTAACTGCAAGAATGCACCACATGGCACCACAGCAGAATCCATGTCACACCAGGACTGCCTTCTCACAGTTCTAAAATCTGTAGGACATGGCCAGTGAAGTTCTTTGGATGTTCCCCAAAGCTGTATATAACCTAGAAGCTTGGTGAAGTCCATTTCTGTGCTGCTGCTTTTCTGACAGCTTTTGCTGGTGTCCAAAGGCTTTTGTGAGCCCTCATGGAGCTATCGTTGCCTCTAAGTTGGGATCATACAATATAAAAGTAGTTGTGACCAGAGTGTTGGATAATGGTCATGTTTGATAATGCCCACGCCCAGAACACAGCTGTAATGTGACCTTTGTGCCATGCTTGGTGACCTACAAGATTTTTCCAGAATTGTTTGTGGTGCATACAATTCCACAGAGCCCTCAATCCCTCTTACACAAAACTGTCACGTCCTCCACAAATGCCTTCTCTGGTGTCCACCATGAGCAGGGAAATGGAGACTTTATCTCTCAGAATGTGGGATATCTCGTTACATTTGAGTTATGCTGATTATCCAGAGTTTATGTTGATTAAAACCATTAAATTTCACCGTTTTATCTGTGTGTTGTACGTAACCATGTAAGGTTGGAGGAGTTTAAGAGAATTTCGAAGATAGCTAGTCAAACCGCAGAGATCTGATTTTTGTGTTCTTTTCTAAACAAAATTTAGGAATTTTTGTATCTTTTCTAAAAGATAGACTGAGTTACATGGTTCCTGTGATAAAAGCACTCAGTAGTGATCTGAAGTGGTTTTCATTAGGCTCCTGTGCCATCATTTTAAACAAGAGTTTCTCAAGACATTCCAGAGTTGGACACGATTGGAGGCACCCTCTTTCTCCCAATGACGTAAACCTTCCAGGACACCAGGGATGCAAGAGATCCGTGTTTAAACTCAGCAGAGGATCTGGTCCGCTCTGCACCCATTAAGTGCCAGCTTGGAGTGTCACAAACACTGCAGCAAGGCCATAAATCCAGACTATTTGACAGCCCCTAGTGATGCCATAAAAGCATTTTTTACGTGACATTGGTAACTCAAGTTCTGAAAAAAACTTAATCATGAGAGTCGTTTGAAAAACGTGTTTCAGATTCGTGCATAAATGCTTTCAGAAACTTTTATTATACAGTTTATTTCCAAAATTCCATTTCACTCTCTGATTCTACCTCTAAATATAAATCTAATCCTCCTTCCTTGTCCTGTTCTATATATATAGCACACCCACATGTGATAAAGCCTTCTGCCACAGCAGTAAGGCAAGGTGGAGGGAGGGGGATGAAGGCTGTAGGTAACCTGTGGGAGCACTGAATGCACTTGGCTGCTGCTCATAATGCTCCAAAGATATAATTATCACATGCATGATGAGTACTACACCTGCTGCATCTCTTTTGCTTAAATAAATAAAAGATTCCAGTGCTGCCTCGCTGGGAAACCATTAACCAGAGAGGTCACCAGAGGATTTGACACTCCCTGTCCTTCCCCTTCCATCTCGCTCTCACGCTCTCGCTCTCTCTCCCCTTCTGTCCCTGCCAAATTTTTGTTATCAAAATCCTCACCACCTCCTTTCCAGTGCTCAGCTTTCTGCTTCCTTGTGATTTTCCCATCTTTTCACTTCCCGTCTTTGCGCCTTCTTTCCCGTTGCCTGTAAATCCGATCCATTACAGTTCGTAGGTAGTGCTTATCAAGCCGGAATTCTCAGTGAGGAGCTGGGATAACTGTACCACTAAGAATGTGCTTTGTAGGTGCTTCACTTGGCATCCTTGTTAGAGCTTGCTTTGTCTCTGCAGCATAATTTAGCATTCTGCTCTGCCAGTGCATTATTTCTTCTTTCTCAAGAGTCTTGCACGTGCCTGTAACCTCACTGCTGCCCAGTGTGTGGCCTAGACAAGCTGCCTGTGGTGCAGCAGGAAAGATGTATTTGGGTATTTGGTGCAAAGGCTTTTTTCTTTTTTTTTTCTTTTGGCTTGGCCCTTCTGCTAGTGAAAATTCCCCCGACTAAAATCTCTTCCCCACAAGGAACCTGACCTATCACTGATTACTTGTCAGTAACCGATGTCCTCAAGCAGGGACACGACCATTGTGAGGGCTGCTACAGTCAGTCGTGTTAGATGCTTGGAGAATTACATTCTCCCATCTCTACTAACAGTGAATCCAACTTTGAGGCAGTGCAGTAAGACCTCTGCTGACTGTTGTCAACAATGACTCACTTTCCCGTCATAGAGGGAACCTTAAGGAATGCTTCCACCCGGCAGAAGTACTTTGTTCGTAGTCATTCCCCAGATTCTCATTTCTGGTGGTATTGGTGGTTGATTTTGCAGCTTCCTAAATCATCTCTGACTCATGTTGTATCCACATACGTTTATTTCCCTCTCTGCACCGCTATGGATTTACCAAAAGACAGCCAAAGTGTTCAAAGTCCTTACAGGACGTGTGTCAAGCAGAGCAAGGTAGTGGTTAAAGAGCTGGGGCCTATTTCTGGCTTTGTCTGTGGCTTCTCATAAGAGATTAATGAGAGTATTTAGGTGAATCAATCCAAATGCATGGAATTAGATATTTAAACACATATATAGTGGGAATATGGCCAAATTTTCAGGGATGCTTAATTCTCAAAAATTCATTGATAGCAACAGAATCTGTTATTGTACAAACCCATTTGAATGCAAATCAGTTTGCACAGATAACCAAGACAAATAAGTGTTAGTATCTAAGTTTGAAAACATTTGCCATGCACTGTTCTTCCTCCAACTGCTGAAAAAAAAAAAAGGCATTATTTTCACCATTATTTTTTCATAATGTGCTTATGTATCCTGAAGTGACAGGTGACGTGTGAAAGCAACAATTCTGTCTATATGAAGTCATACATATTTTAATATAAGAAAAAAAAATAGTGACTAAAATTTAAAAAAAAAAGTAGTCCTACTTGAGAAATAAATTTGGTAGCAGTTGTAGAGTGCCCCTAGCATTAGGTCAGCCTTTCACCCAAGAGAAAAAAATCTAGTTCACTCATATCTGTAGGTGGTAGAATCCCACCAGGGCATGACTTCTGCCTCATGAGTCCTACCAAAACGCAAGATTTGGGTATTGGGGAATTCTAGCCATGCCCAGTGCCTACACTGACGTACAAGAGACTCAAGGGGAAACCAGCATGGATTAAAAAATGCATTGAGTTTAACTTTGTTTCTTTCTATTGCTATTTTCACAAAAGATGGGAGGTATGGGACAGCTTCAGAGACTCTAATGACCGTTCTTGTCTTTCAGGCATCGGATCTCAAAATCAAAATTTAGGTAAGTAAAACTGACTCTTGTTTTTCCTCTTTTCTACTGTTTTTGTTCTTTTCTGAAGTGGTTTACACCAGCATCTCTGGGGTGCAGTGGTGATTCTAGGAGATCCTGCCAAATATGTCAGATTTTAGTCATAAGTCAAGATTGTTTTCCTTAGTTTCATACTGAAATAAGGCACAGGGACTATTGACCACTGAAGTACCTATCTATGTATATCAAACCATAAAACATAAAATCAGAAATAAAAAGCCAGTTCAACCCCATAATTATACTACATCCATCAACATCAACCCTGTCAGCTCAAGGCTCTCTTTGTTGCACTGCTCTGCTTTGCTTGATTGTAAATATTTCAAGTGATGAAGTTTCCATCTTATTTGTGAAACTCCTGTTCACCCTGGGACGTGGGGAGCTTCTCTCTCAGTATTTGGTTTTCTGTTGACTTAGAGCTTTTGGAAAAGTGAAGCAGTCCCAAGGTGGCCATTTGTGGGTTTTTATTGAGGAGGCTGACTGAACTCATGGATCTTGGTTGTTAAGGTCCGTTTCTACCCCTCCTGTAGGAGCTCAGCTGTCTCCAGAATCCTGAATCCAAAGTCAGTTTTATAAAAAAACTAAATGAATTTTCAGAATAACTGGAGCAAGTAACGGTGTCCTTAGGCTCACCTAAGGAGCCATGTCAATTTAGGGATGCACATATGTGACATCCCCATGTAAAGGCTGTGGATATAAGCACGATCCTTACATACATTGTCATGTGCGTGCACATTTGTGCCCAAGTACATGCAAAAGCGTGTGAGAGTGCAAATAATTTAATGACAACGTTAATGTCTAAGTGTGGTGCTCACTTTGGAAGTCGGGAAGATTATTTCTTGTCCCAAATGCACTGCAAAACACACAATGCATCTGTTTGTGATAGACTGGGTGCCTTTATAAATGGCATAGGTAAAACACCATAAATTTGACCACCTGTTAAAATGTGGTTGCAAAATTCTCGTTCACGTTGTGTTTACATCCTGTGGCTTTAGTTCCTACAGAGGTGAACCCTGATCTCAGGCATGGCTGAAAATTATACACAGGACAAGGGTAGCCAAGAAAAGTTCTTTCTCCTGAAGCGTTGTGCATGTGTGTGGCACTTCAGACACGCACACACATGTATGTAGTACCTATATAAAACTATTAGATTTATTATAGAGTGGCAAGGGTTGCCTGGAAACGGGTTGCTATGCAAGTTAAATTCTGAAGAGTAGGAGGTGTGTAATTAGCTTTAAATATCTTCTGTGGTTAGTAATTACCCTGAGAAATCAGTGACACAAGGGGATGTGTTCATGGAAGGCAAACTTTAAAAAAGTCTCTTGATTAGCAAATGGTACCCTTAGTTCCAGGCATGAAGGTGAGATGCTGAAGTCCCCCAGGATTCAGGATTTTTTTCAGAACTAGCCCTTGTATCGGGTTTACTCCTGAATGTTGCTGAGTGCTGGAAATATTCTTTGGATTTTATTTGACCTCGCCTCTCCAAAGACTTAATCCTTCAGCTCCATGTGACAGAGTATCTTTCTATTGACTACCCTGAGGCTAGGCAAGGTCCCATTGCAGGCCACAAGTGTCAAATACAAGGAGAATATTTATTTTTGTGGCAACTGAGCTAAAAAACCTCTCAGGGTATCTGCAGAGGATGTCTTAATCAGACTAAGATACTGCTTGAAGACCTTGCAAATTGGTTTAGGACTAACTTTATTCCTATAGCTAAAGGAGGGATGTTCACAACTGTCGACTCCGATGAGAGAGTATTTCTCAGGGTGAACTTGAGTTACTCTCTACCATTCCTGAACAATAAATCAAGACTAGAGTCTCCCTTGACAGAGAGCTGCAGTAGCCTAAAGATCCCTGTCTGAAAAGAACTTTTCCTTCTCCAATTTTTCAAGTCGCTACTGGCGCCGATGGAATCGATTCTGCAGAAGGAAGTGCCGTGCTGCTGTCAAGTCCAATGTTTTCTATTGGCTGGTGATCTTCCTCGTGTTTCTCAACACCCTCACCATCGCCTCTGAGCACTACAACCAGCCAGACTGGCTCACGGAGGTCCAAGGTGAGGAGAAGCTGCTGGTTCCGTTTATTATGGTCGGTGTCGAAAAAGGGAGCTGAGAGAAGAGCTGATGCATTAAACCACACAATGTGAAAGGAGTGTGCACAGCTCCAAACAGTGCTGTGTCTGTGGAGGATCTGAAATAATGCAATAAACTTATCTGCCTGCTGTGGGAGAAGTTACAGGAGAAGTGTAAACACCTCGTTTCCAGCCAAAGCAGTGTTCCATTGGGTGGAAGTGAAATCAGGAGTTTAGGCTAAATTTACGTTTGCAGCAACTGGATTCCCAATTTATGGATAGCTACATTGTCCAAGGTTTCCCCTGAAATGGCATTTATAACAAATTCTGATTATTAGGGAGGTGATGAAGAGTGATTTGTGAAGTTATTCTGTCTGCAGAGCAGCTGAATTCTCTCTGGAGGTGAGAGCAGCTGAAAAGGCTTAATTAAGCAACAGTAGGTAGCACAGCAGCTCTTGTATTCCCACTTTCCTCTGCAGATGAGGGGTGTGAAGGCAGGTTGTGCACAGAGAGGCGTGTCCCTGCCACCGGAGGTTGTGTAATACATTGCAGCTGTATGTGCAGTACATAGGAGCTGCCGTAACCATCCTGCTAAAACGTTTCTGTGAATGAGATGCCCACGCTTTCCAAGCTCATTTTTTGACCCAAGCTTATACCATGTTAACTTTTAAGACTGATCCTTAAAATGCTTTCTTAGAAGCAAGGGCCAGTGATTAGTTGTGATGATCTCTTGACTAAGTTTCCTTAATCTGTTTCTTTTTGTTTTTCATGAGACACTGCCAACAAGGTGCTGCTAGCTCTTTTCACGGCAGAGATGCTGCTGAAGATGTACAGCCTTGGTCTCCAGGCCTATTTTGTGTCCCTCTTCAACCGCTTTGACTGTTTCATTGTGTGCGGAGGCATCCTGGAAACGATCCTGGTGGAGACGAAGATCATGTCACCGCTGGGCATTTCGGTTTTGAGATGTGTCAGACTCCTAAGAATATTTAAAATCACAAGGTACTTTATTGCTTCTTCGGGACTGGAGGAGGGCTACTGCTCAATGCACAACATGTATAGGTACAAGTCTATACTTGTACTCACAGGCCTGTTTGTTTTCACTTTTTCTGCCACTAATTTGGTAGTGAGAGCACCATTAACAGTCCTCATCTTCTGAAGTCCACAGCAGGGTGGGGAGGGCTGTGCAGACTGGATATCTAGCCCTGATGTGAGTGGTGAGGGGTCTGGCACAGGCAGCTGGAGACACCTGATACCGCGTAAAGCGTTAAACTGGAATCTGGGATGGTGTGAACTGAGCTCAGGCTCTTACAGTTCCCTGCCAGAGACAAGGAAAACCAAAACAGCAGATAGCCTTGTGACCTTCTCTGGTGCTTTTCGGTGACAGAGAGGAGCCTGAAAGACTCCTTTGAGCCAAAAGAACATTTGACTGAGGAGCCCATGCCAGCTCTAGTAGACTCAACACTGACCTGAGTGGGAGGTTGTGCCAACACCAGCAGCTATAGGCAAAGGATGTTGCCAGCTATTCCCCTTCCAGGGAGCCCAGCATGAAGCAGCAGCTTTATGAAGAAACCAGACCTTTTCCAGCTTCCAGTATCTCCTCTTTTTCCTTTTTGTTCTTTCCCCTCTCCCTCTGCATAAAGGCACAGTGATATCTATTTAACAGCCCCTGTTGCTGAGCCAGGCACCTCCAAAACACCAGTTTGGTGTGGCAGGGCTTTTTCAGCCTGAGGGGAGTTTGTAGGAGAGATCAGCTCCAAACTTACCCAGAGCTCTTGGAACAAGTCTATCCAAGTGCTTGCCCCAGGTCTGTCTTTTCCCATGTGGGCACCAGTCAGCACCTTACAAGAAGCTTGACTGAGGTGGTGAAAGAGTGCTTTTTCTGCATGCTCAGCTTCGAAAATGTCCCTACAGTCACTGTAACACCCCCCCGGCAGAGGAGATTTCTGACAAATTTGAGACAGAAAACACAGCACATGAGAAAAACAAGTCCAAAACTGGAAGATAGTCAAGATGGCTGCGCTGAGAGGCAGAAAAAAAGAACAGGCTTGGACTTGTCCATCACACAAGATCTGCCCTTAAAGCTTCTGAGGTGCAGATCTCTGGCAGGATGGATGGATTTCAGGGTCAGATGGCAGAGACAGAAAATCAGTTCACAGTCTCAGAGAGAAAGGCCAAAGCAAGCCTACAACTATTTCAAAAGGGGGAAAAAAAGTGGCCTGTTTAGATGTGTGACCACAGAAGAGGGGAAACATTCCAGAGGGGAACGTTCCCTTCCAGAGAGGGGAAACAAGAGTTTGCAGCAAGAAAGGCATCTTTGCCCTTTCAGAGAGAGTGGGGATGTCTGGTCTGGAGACTGTTTTTCCTGGATCTTTGGGTCTGAAATCCATCCACTACCAACTCCCAGTCCTGGTTTCTGAGGAAACCAGTAGCTGTTTCAGGCTGTTTCAGGGTAATCAGATACGCCCAGGGCAGCATACCAATAGCTCTAAAAGCATGAGCTTCAACATAGCATCCTGGAGAGGTCATTGTTTTTTCAAGACATGTCTCCACTCCTGCACGAAACATATAAGCTAGCTAAGAGAATTCTCTAACAGGAAGGCAAACACTGAGAGAATATCATTAATACTTTAGAAAGCCTGAGCTGGTGCAGTACTCAAATATTCCTAAAGCTTCTGGCAAAGATGTGACGATGGAGCCAATCAGCTGTAGGACTAGTTACATTTGCCTTGGTTCTGCAGCACAATTAAAGTACGATATTTCATGGAAAAAAGTGTTACCTGGAATATGTCTCCTGCAATTTGTGCATGGGTCTGTGTGTACAGCACAGAGCTAAGGAAGAACTCATGATGCATAATGTATTAATCAGGTTTTTCTTTCTTTCCTGTTCCTAAAATATTGACAAGTAGGCTGCAGTACTTTCAAATTTATATGTTTTGTAATTATTCATAATTTTCTTCATAATTCTTCCCTCTGTTGGTGAAGTTCACCCTCATGTGGAAGGCCCTAACACTAGCCTCCAAAGCAGTATTTTAGGCCCACTCATGCCTTACTGCAGGACAGAATATTTTGGCAAATATTAAAGCAAAACTTTTACCTTCTCTAGTAAATTACAATTTTTTTTTCTATTTTCCACTAAATACAATGAGGATTTATTAATGACATTATCAGCACTGGTGGAATACCCCACCTGAGTGCGATGATAATACAGAAAGACACAATGCTGGAAAACTGGGAGGGGTAGGAGGATTGATAGTGTCATGTTTTATATCAAACTTGCATTCACGGGCACCTGGGGACATACAGTGGAGGTGAGAATAATGATAATCTAGAACATTAAAAAGGCACAAAGCAGGAAAGTTACTCTGGTGAGAATCTATCAGTAGGTAGACTATTCTTTGCATGTTTGTATGGATTTTCCATGGTAAACACCATGCACAAGCAAATTCTGGGTCATCATGATACAATTCTGCAAGAAACACAAATATAGCTCCACAATAGAATAGCAACAAATAAAGACACCATCAGATGAACAATGCATCATTTTAGAAACACTGTTTGGAATTTCAAGAGCAAACATTTCTTCCAAGATGATAAATACATTACACAAGCAGACAATATAATCTGTTTGTTTTATTCTCCCTAATTTTTAAAGTGCTGCACGGAACATCTCGCTTCGCTATGAGAAGACGGATTATTTACTCATTATAAATAATCCTTTACAGCTTTATAGGTATTATAGTCCTTTATATTTAAAAAATAAATCATATCATTTGCAACAGCATACAGAAATTTGATGTTTTATACCTAATCCCGCCACTAGGTAAGTCACTGTTAACTGTAGGGGTGCCCTGGTTTTTGTACCTTCTGTCAAAAATCACTGTCAAAGTGGTTTTTTATTGGATGAACAGGGTGGGAAGCTTTCCAATAACGAGTCTGCCAGCTGTTGCTGCTGTTTTAAGCCCTGCATCTGTGACTGCCGGTGATGTGATCATAAAGATCTAGTGGAAGGCAGTGGGGAGAGAGGAGAGGGAAGAGAGCAGAACACATTAAGTTCTAGTCCAGTTCTGCAGTTGATTATTGTGTGAGATGTTGAGCAAACCATTTGGCTTCTCTGCATCGTTCCTCTGCTTTGAGACAGGGATCACAACCCCGTCCTGCTCACCTGGGGTTTGGCAGTGCCTCATTCACTGGCACCCTCAAGGGCCTGGAATCTGCTGTGGGAGCTGTTAAGAGGCACATTCATTTCCCCATAAGTCTGAGGCAGCAGCACTGCTTTCTCTCATACTTCCCATTAAAAGCTGCCTGCTCCAAAACCTCCTATTCCATCCAGCACCCAGTGCTGTTTTTTCCTTTGTAGTAAGGTGCTAACCAGAGAGGATGAAGTAGTGAGACCCTTCTTCTTTGGGCTTCAACCATTGCTGAGTTAAAAACCTCGTGTTTCCCTGAGTAACCCCAGATCTCCCTTTGAGGGAGTTCATGTTAATTCTGCAGCCACCGAATGTGGCAGATGGTAACCTCAGGTCAGGCTTCCAGGACCCTGAGATAACACTGTTGTTATTTTCACATCCTAATCAGTCAAGCATTTCTTATCCTCTCCTTTTTCCTTTTTTTTTTTTTTTTGCCCCTGATTGGTTTATTTACTTTTCTAGTGGTACTGTATTTCTGGCTAGCACCAGTACACAGATAAAACAGCACTAATCTTATCACCGGGCCATCTCAGTTAATTGCTTGAAGCTTGATACTTATGTAAGAATCTGAATCCCAGGTACTGAGCCATTGGTGAGGAATGCAGAGCTGATAGAAGTCTGCAGAGTTGTGAGCTGAGATAGCAAGGCATTTAAAGTTCAATTGAGTCACTGGGGCTGTTCAGACTGTTCAACTATACTGCTTCTTAAGGGTACTGCGAGAAAGACCCAGAAAATATGTGTCCTGGCTGACACTGGAGGATTTGGAGATATTCTGGAGCCCATCAACAACTGCTTTAAGGATGCTGAATTCATTTGACTTTCATCAGAATGAATTTTTCCCTTCTCCTGTGTCACTTTCCCTTCTTTCCAAAGTGTGAAAGTGTGTGAGCTGGAAGCACAAACGCAAACACAGGGAGCTGTTACATTGCACATTCCGTGTGGATATTTGGTGGCACTGAGCCCACAGCTTCCATGCCCTTACCTTTGCTCTGTAGTTTTTCATTGCTCATCCCTTTAATTGCAGTTAAACTTTAAAGCATTCTAGTTTTCTCTGAAGTGCTGCAGCTGGGCTGGAGGGAAAACATCACAGCTCTCTTTGAAGCTCAGTCCTTGGAGATGAACCCGCTGCTGAACTTGAGAGGGCATGGCCATGTCCCTCTGCAGATCAGACTGCCAACCTTCCTGCAGTGATTGGGCTGCTCAGGCAGTCCTGCCTTCCACAGGGCAAGAAAAGTATTCTTTTAGGATTGGTACTTGAAAAATATTAATTTAACTGGGATTTTAAGAACTTTTGTCTCTAATGAGTATACTTCCTTCAGAAAAAAATGATGAGTTGAAGGATCAGGCTTCCACAAAACACCCAGAGCACCAGTCTGCCATCCTTTTTAATGGAACTTTTGTCTTCAAGGACAATATGGTTAGAAATGCAGAGTCCTCTGGGTAAAGAGATGCTCAAAGTTATGGGCTTTGGGAGAAGGGACTGGAGGGCATTGGCCTTGGTGGACTTTCAAAGCACTGTGGCAGGCCAGGCAGAAGGAAGAGCACAGGCAAACATTGCTGGCTTGCTGAAAGCTGTTGAGGCTTGCTAATAATGTGCATCAAAATGAGGCGACTGGAAGATGACAGCTAATCTTCAGCCCAATCTGAAAGCTGTGGCAGCCTCAAAGCACAAAAGAGAAGAGCTCATGACCAGCTAAGCAGTAGATTAGGGGTGATAGAGCAGATGCAAGAATGAAGTGGAAGTTGCTTCATGGGTGATATGGTGAATCCTTCAGAAATTTTTTCTAAAGCCTCTTTCCAGCTCATGAGTACTCTGCAGGCTGGCAAAGAATGCAGACTTACATGCTGCAGCAAACATGCAGCTGCAACTCTCTGAACCCTAAAGTGGAACCACAAGGGCAAGAAGATTCTTTCCCTGCATCATACACGAGTCTGAACTGGGCACAAGCCTGACTGCACTGGGAGAACAGGTCTTAGCCAGCCTCTTTCTTGAATGAAGCCATTTGAAAATGTTCTGCAGCCTGTTTGAGGAAGTACAGTAGGTTTGATAACCAAAAAACCCAGTGATGTTGTGATCTTCCAAATGAATGTAGATCTGGAGCTTGTTTTAGGGTCCTTGTAAAAGGAGCATTGGTATCTTTCTCCTTCCTCTCAATCCCAGAGAGCTCAGCAACCTCTCTGTGAGTGAGCCCAAGCACATACTCACACACACCAAATTTTGGGCAAGTTTGTATTTGCATCCAAACAGTTTCCCCATCTGTTCTTGTTAGTTATTACAGGCCATTCTCTGGAGCGAGGTATTCTGGCTGCCGTAACATCTGTGAGGGTTGTAATGAGGCTGGTTAGAATGTAACTCACTGAAGCAGCAAGAACTAATCACGGTATATTGATATAAGATGTGCAGAGCCTTAGATGGAGAGTGCTGTAACAATCTTCTGGGTGTGTGCGTGGAGTGGGGGGTGGAGGGAATTGTGTATGTACACGTGTGGTAGTAAAATTACTCATTAGCTGCAGTAGGTCTCGTTATCGGAGGGAAGCACATCAATGATTCACGGCTTAACAGGGTGTTTGGAAATGCCTGCTTTACACAGAAGGCAGCCTGAACCAATATCCTGTGCAGTCCACGAGCACCTGTCTCAAGCTGAAGGAATTTTAACTGCTTCTATTTTCTCTCCCAGATATTGGAACTCCCTGAGTAATCTTGTGGCTTCGCTCCTGAATTCAGTCCGCTCCATTGCCTCCCTGTTGCTGCTGCTCTTCCTCTTCATCATCATCTTCTCCCTCCTGGGGATGCAGCTCTTTGGGGGCAAGTTTAACTTTGATGAGATGCAGACCAGGAGGAGTACATTTGACAACTTCCCTCAGTCCCTCCTGACTGTGTTTCAGGTAAGGGCACGAGTGGTCCCTGTGGGGCCGGCTCGTTGTGTTTTCATGGGGCAGGATAGGTCCTGCAGCCTGACAGTCCCCAAGACAGGATATGACCCCAACAGCTCCAGGAGCAGGGTGCCTGGTTGTGCTGCCAGCACACGGTATTCCCTCCCAAAGTGGGAAACAAGGATAAAACCCCTGTGTGCTGCAAGGCCAGCGGGTCTTTGCAGGGCAGACAAGAGGACAGCCACTGCCATGTCGCAGGGCAGCACTTGAGTGCCAAAGCCCAGCCCTGCTGCTGTCCTCCCCGCTCTGGGGAGCAAATATCTGCTCACCCGTGGCCTTTAAGCCCTCTGCATTTTTGGGAGTGATCCACCAGGAGCATCAGGATCATGATTTCACTGCCATGCGAGGAGAGGGGAAATGGCCTGGAGGGCTGTGCTGAGGGCAGTGCTAGAGGCTGTGCAGCCTGCCTGAAACCACAGGCTCGTGGGAGGGAAATGCTTGCAACAAGCAGGGAGACTCGAACAGAGCTGTCTAGGGGAGCCATTTGCCTTCAGCCATCACCTTCAAGGAGACACTGCTTGGGGTTTTTTCACATTTCTTTGCATTTTCTTTGTTCTGTGGTTTGTTGTTTGGGGTTTGGTTTTTTTAATGTTCTAGATGGACACAGCCAGAGTCTCCATCAGCTCCATCCTGGGGGAGGGGGTGTTCTCTAGGACAGTGGGTATCTTTGTGTTAATGGGGTTTTCAAATGCTCTGTGTGGTCTAACACTGTATCCCTTATTGGTGGGAATGTGTCATTTAGATCCTGACTGGGGAGGACTGGAATTCGGTGATGTATGATGGGATCATGGCTTATGGCGGCCCCTCTTTTCCAGGAATGTTGGTCTGTATTTACTTCATCATCCTCTTCATCTGTGGAAACTGTATCCTTTGATGCTACTCTTTTCTGCAAGAGGGGATGAATTAAAACCACTGATTACTTTGTTATGTCAGAAAATAGTGAATTTCTTACCTCATGTTTTTGCCTTTTCCCTGGGTCTGAATTTTGGCTTTGCACTGCCAACAGTTAAACAAGTTTGTTTAATTTTAGCTGGTGCTAAGGCATATAAACAGTTGTAAGAGCCAGCTACGTGCCAGTTCCACATGCTAGCTTTTATTTAGTATCTTTACATGTTTAGTGTTTTTATTCTTCATTCCGCCCTTAATTCTCTCATAGGTTTTTCTTACCTGCCTTCTCCACAAACTAATCTCTGTGTGTTCCTACTGTACTTACTGCATATTTCTCACTTTAATTGCTTTTTCAGTAGTATATTCCATGTGCTTCCATCCAAGCCTTATGTGGAATAAAAATATGTATAATCTGCAATATGCTATATACAAATGCTGTTACAGGAGTAACATGTGCTTGACATAATCGATTCATCTGAGATCATATATTAATTCGTGTATAAATTAGCAGGACCATTTCAGTCCCTGCAATCTGTGTGCTCTTCAAACAGAAAATTGTGTGCCCTGTTATCTTCCAGCCTGTGCTGGTCTTGAGTAACTTCAGTTCTCTCCGGCTCCAAGGTGAAGTGAGGGCACTGCACAAACCCCGGGAGCACAAAGCACACTGCATGATTAGGCTGTGAGTGTCTCTTCACAGGAATTTGCATATCACATAGAGCTGCCACGCTGTTCCCCACCTCAGTTTGCTGCAAATTTGTCCATGTTTAGTTTCTGCTTCCCTAATAAATGGCCCTCCTGTGTCAGAGGTGACATTTCCTTTTATACTGATGCTTCTATAAAGCCACCTCGTAGACTCAGCCCAGCTCCTCTGGCCTTTGCCCATAATTCAGATCTCTCAAACCCTGTTATTTGACGTCTCAGTTGACCTGCATGCCCTCACTTCAAAGTGAGGTGGTGCAATCCCACTTATCTGAAGGTCAAGGTAGGCAATCTGGCTGACAGCTTAAAAACAACTCTACAACTTGGATCTCCTTGTGAAAACGTGAGCCAAATCTACATGTTGGCTGACTTTGGAGCCTTTAGACCTTGGAGCCCAGGGAGGGGGGGATGTCTGTGTGTCCAGAATAAGCCTTGAGCAGGGTTTGCTTAAAAGTTATCATGGTATAAAAAGACCTACACTCAAGAAATTTGTAAAACGACCTTATGGTCAGATTTGTGACATGAGATTGGAACACGGACTGGTAGGACAAGAAAACAGTTGTGATTCCTTGCCCTTCTGCTACATGGGCATGACTGGCCATGCATGGACTCTGCTAGGAGGTGGCAGAGTTGGCAGCTCAACCCTTCACTCTCCAGACTAAATTAACCTGGGAAATGCTCATCAGAGTGCTGTGCTTGCTGTCCATAAAAGCCACTCATGTAACCTAAACCATCAGAAGATGCAAAGCATTCAGTGCTCCTCTTATGTTCATTGGGATTCTCTGCACAAAGGCAGACACTCTTGGGAAACTGGAAACTAAAATGTAAATCTGGGCTTAGATGTTTTGTGTGAGCCATTCTGTTGTGAAATTTTGAAAACCCACAAAGTGTGTTATCTGTGTGGAAGGAAGGTGTAGGTTTGTGCATGATGGATGTACAGTTGTGTGAAATGGAAGTTTGGAAAATCCAAGAGATCTGATGACAGGTTGCTAAAAATTTTCAATTAAGAAACCTTCGGTATAATCTTTTTCTGCCGTTTTCAAAGCCCGTTTTCTTTAAGTAGCACACAAACAGATATCCTGCTGAATGTATTTTTGGCCATTGCTGTGGACAACCTTGCTGATGCTGAGAGTTTAACATCTGCACAGAAAGAGGAGGAAGAGGAAAAAGAAAGGAAAAAGCTAGCTAGGTAAATCCATTTGCATACACCTATCTGCACACATTCCTGGGAGTGTAATTACACACAGCATATATATATATTTTTTTTTTAATATATGTATATGATGCCTATACATACACGTGTGTATATGTAATATATTTAACTTGTCTGTATAGATTATATATATGTGATTATACATGGAATTATGTACATATAAATTTTCATGCAAAGGAATTCCAGCTGTAAGAAAAGAAAGTGTCGTGAGCTGGGAGTCCCCCCAGCTGCAGGGATGTGAGCAGAGGAAAGGGAGTCTGGGTTACTGATGAGCTTTCAGAGCACCAGCAGGGACTGAGTGTGAAATGGTGTCAATCCCATTTGAATCTCCCTACTATACTCCGATTGTTTTGGGCCACGAGGCATATTTTCTGTCATTCCCATGATGGGATTTAGCAGCTTCTTTTTCTTTTGATGCCACATGCTGTTCTTCTCTTGCCAGTTCTTTTAGTGTTTCTGCCGACACTTAAGGGGCACAAGCTGGATGAGATGAAGCTTCTCTGTCATTCCCAGCTGCCAGCAGCGGGGAAGCCTCTCCTCACTGGTTATTTCTATTCACTGTCTTCCAGGCTGCTTGGAGGGGATCTCTTGTGCACATCTTTCTGCTCCATCCTGCACGCAACTCAGCAGATTTCCCTCACTCTAGGGGTGCAGCGAGGGGCAAAACTTTTGTAGGCAATGCAGTTGGAAGTTCACAAGGTATGGGTTGAAAATGGTCCATGCCTTTGTCATTGGGTGAACAAAGAGATCTCTGCTGACAGACCTAAAATATGCATTTGCACAAACACACACACAAACGTGCCTCTGAGAAAGCTGCAAAATAAAGGACACTAAATCAAAATAGATCAGGGCCTCTGCCTTTGCCTGCAGATGAGGACAAGGAGTAGCCACTGGTATGGAAGCCGAGCTCAGAATGGAGATGCCAGCCAGCTGATTGTTTTCTTGGTGTGTGCTGTACTACATGAAGTTCCTGAAAGGGAAGCAGCTTCCCACCTTTGTAACTCTTCCGTTTTTATCTTGTAAAATTGCTAGGACTGCGAGTCCCGAAAAGAAACAGGAGATGGAAAAAACAGCTGTGGAGGAAGAGACAAAGGAGGAGAAAATTGAGCTGAAATCGATCACTGCTGATGGAGAATCCCCACCTGCTACCAAGGTAAGGCCTGCTGCCAGCCAGCACTCTCTGTGCAGTGATGGCATGAACAGCTGGGGTTTCTAAGGGAATGAAACCTCTCTGCTTTATCAGACAAAGGCTTTGATGCTTCTCCTTCCATTTCTGCCAGATCAATGTGGATGATTATCAGCCCAATGAAAACGAAGAAAAGAGCCCCTATCCCACAACAGAAGCACCAGGTATACATCTCCTTCCTTCTATCCCTCACTCAACAGAAGCTCCAGTTGCTAACTCACACAAAGCCAAATTGTGGTAGCAGGCAGGCTGGAAATGCCTTCAGGATGGGGCAGGATGGTGTGCTTGTCTGTGTTTGCACAGGTGTGGATTGGGTCCTTTGCAGCCCCTATACGATATATGGTCAGTCATATTTGATTGGGTTCTCTGTGAAGCTCTTCAATGGAAAACACAGAGCTTTACAGACAATCAAATCAAATCGTACAAAAATCTCCCTGTTTGAAAATACATAGATGACACTGTTTTCAGTGTGCTTTTTCAGTGGTCAGGGGAGCCTCACAACAGAAAGTCACGAAAGGGAAAGTGCTGAATACCTTTTTGCACTGTTTTCTAATCAAAAGGGACAGTGTGACATTAACATAACTCTAAAGGCATAAGATCTCAGCCTAGAAATTCAAGAAACAAGCATTAGGCTGGTTTTCGAGTCAGGTGGGCCTAATTAACTTCATTCTCAGATACTTGAAAGATTGGCTGAAGAGATCTTAGAACTTTTGACAGTGTTCAAGAGATCCTGAATGGGGGGTGGGATTGGAGCTAGTCAGTTCAACTTCCATTCTTGGAAAAGTGCTGGAACAAAGGATTAAACAAACTGTGTGACCACAAGATGATGACTAGCAGCCAACATAGATTTGCCAAGAGCAAATCACATCAAACCATTCTTATTTTCTTCTAAAAGGGGCTGAAAACACTTGTAGACAGGAGAAAATAAGAAGATGCCATATTCTTTAACTTTTCTAAGGCTTCTGACTGTCTCCTCCAGTGCTCTCATAAGCTGGCTAGAAAAATATGGTCTAGAGGATCAGGAGAGAAATTATCAGAGCCTTTATGGGGAGAGCAGCGATAGCCCAAGTGAGTTTGTGCAGCCCAAAAGCCTGTCTAGAGTTCAGTTCAGTTCATTGTTAATGACCTGAATGATGGAAGAGGCAATATGCTTATTCCATTTGTAGATGACACAAAGCTAGGAAGGACAAGAAGCGTGCTGGAGGGCAGCATTAGAATTCAAAGAGCTCCTGAGGTCCTGGATAAATGGTCTAAATGAAATTGAAAGTGCCAGGCTCTACACACAGACAGGAATAAACAATTGACAAATAAAGGATCTTAGGTGACAGCTAGTTAGGTAACAGTCCTTGAGAAAAGGATCTGAATCTTATGCTCACAAGCTCAACAGATGCCAGCAACAGTTTACTGTCTTTGAAAAGGCAAGCAAGCAGTGAAATTAATAAACAGAGAAAGAATGACCCTTTTGTCCAGCTATGGGTTTGTTTTAAGTGGTCAGTGCAAGCTAATCAGAGCAAAGCAATTGTTTTACTGTGCTCACCATTGATAAGATCTCCACTGGAGTATCATATCCCATTTTGGGTGCTCTGGTTAAGAGAAGTGGGGCTGGATTAGAAGGAGTATAGAAGAGAGTGGTGAAAACAATGCTAGTAGGCAGCAAGAGCTAAGATCGAATGAACCTTGGTCATTTGACTCCGGAAAGGCAGGAGAAACATCTACAAATACAAAAAAGACTTCTTCAGGTAGGAGGAGAATTATCTCCACTATGAAGTAACAGATTTAAGATTCACAGCAAAGAGCATTTTCCAATGGTGAGGCTGGAAAAGCTCACGGAGACGGCTGTGAAAGCCCAGCATTGCTGAGTGTTGTTAAGGTCAGGTCAGAAAAATGTCTCCCAGGAAAGGCTTAGATACAGTAATTAATTGAACCTGGCTTGGCAGAGGCATGAACCAGAGGGCTTTTTGTGATCCTTCCTTGCTCTGCTCTTCCGTGTTTCTGTGATTAGGTAACAGGCTATAAGAGGCTATAAAACGCTTTCTCTTCTATTCCATAATTCCTAATAAATAAATGTCTGATAATGGGCTGATTTGATAGGGCAAAAAAGAGCACAAGAGCTCATTTTGAGTAGTAGGACAAGGGTTTCAGACAAGCAAAATGGAAAACTGTTCATTGCATTTGGCTGTCAGTACAAGAAGTCCTCACATATGCTATACTTGTATTTTTCCATGTTTATAGCCAATTTATCAGGAACAGGGTGTGGTTCTAACTCCGTGCAATCCTGCTTTACCACTGCCTGAGGCAGATCACTCTGGGTTTAATCTTCCCACCACCTCTGTAGGCACAGGCACTTACTGGACACACATCCCCTGTTGCTAAGGGGTTTGTGGGAGTCTTTAGTGAGAAGCACAAATTAAAACAGCTTGATGCAGTTTTGTTTCTGTTGCTCAGCTGGCTTGGGATTTGCAGACTATTACACTTTTTTCAAGTGAAGGAACAGTCACCTGAATGTCGATTTTAAGTCTACTGCTAATAGAATTGATGTTCATTTACCTTCTGTGGATAGCTTAGAAATAAAAGCTTATAAATGAAATATATAACAAAAACCTACACCTACATTTTTTTGTCATGCACTCATGCATAGAGTAAAAGTGAGGAAAATTAAGTGAAAACACTTTTAATGTCTGCCTAGGGGTGCCAATCCCTGGCTGAACACACTTTTGAACACAACCTAAAATTTGAATGGGTTATCAGGTTTCCTCCTGTCTCCTACTAGAAATGCAAAGGGACACCATCCTGGTCACTTGCCATTGCATGGCATTGATGCCTTTTCTAAACAGGCCTGTTCCCTGAATTGTTTATCAATTCTCTGTGAAGAGTGAAGATGATCTCTAGCAGCTCACAAAATCCACATCCACATTTAGACTTCGTGGAAGCCAACCGTAAGGCTCAGATGCCGTAAAGTTTTGTAAACCCCTTATTAGATCAGATTTGCCACAGTCATCTGTTCCACTCTGCTGGATAAAGCCCAGAAACACCACGGCACTCTCAGAGCTGACGTGACAGGTCACCTCTGCCTTGTGTAGCTGGTTTTGGAAAGCGAGGCCTCAAGGCTTCCCCAGCGCTAGCAAGCAAGAATTTCCCAGTCCCCACACCTACACCTGTCCAGTTCCCTTGTGGACATCTGACCAGACCAGAATCCGTCTCCTGGTCACTGATCAGTGCGGCTGTGCTGCAGGAGATGCTGTGCAGCCACAGCCAGCCCAGCTGAGAGCACCTTTTCCTGCAGCTTGCACACGGATCCATTTTCAGCTGTGCTCTAAGTGAAACATCCTATTGCTTCTTAGATGCAGCCAGCTGGTTCTACCTATTTTCTGTTTGTGATTTAAGCTGTCAGTGCCCGTGGCCTTGCCATGACTGTCCATCCTCTGAAAACATCATTCACCCTAATTCAGTGTTCAGAAACCGTTTGGTTTGGTCACTTCACTTGTTTTTCCTAGCAAGGCAGGGTCTTTCCTAACCTGCCTTGCTCACTCTCTGATTTGTTCCTGCTCCTTCAGCCAGTTTTCTCAATAACCCCTCCTGACTCTGCCACACAGTGTTGCTCCTTGGCCCCAGAACCCTTGCAGCTCCTCAGATCACCTGGCCTCTTTTTGGGAAGGACAGACTAGTCCTCCCAGAGATTTGTGTACACTACAAGGATTATTATGATGATATGTTTATTGCAGGAAGACAGGGAGCTAGTCTTGCAGTCTAGTACAGAAATAGACAAAGAATTCAGAATGTCAAATGAAGGTAAAAGCTTGGGATGATTCATGGGAGCTTGAAGCAAAATAATGTCCTTATACGAGAGTTCTGGTCTTTGTACAGTAAAAAAAAAAACTCCCCATCATCGAATTTCTCTCCGATACTGCACTGTAGCCTGTTTGTGCTTGTCCCCACAGCCAAAGAACATTTGCTTCTACAAATGTGAGCAGCTGTGCTGCTTCTCTATGGAGGTGGATAGCATGGATGGTGACCTGGGATGAGGCTGTAATCACGTTATTCTTTGTGAATTTGGCCCTCAATGTTTCCTTTCTTCTGTGCCCTAGACTCCAAGTGAAAAGTAGAACACTGTTCTTTATCTATGGCTGAGGAACTGAATGTATTTTTCAGTCTGAAGGTATTTGGTTCCCAGAGTCATTAATATATTTCTTGCTGTATGGCAGACACGAGACGAGGAGAGGAACAACATCCTTTATGGTCTTCATGGGGCTGATCCTTCTGCTGAGGGTCGATTTTCCAGAGGCATTGTTCCATGCCCATTTAAAAGTGTATTTTAAGGATTCCTCTGAGTAATAAAAGAAGAATGATCTCACATTGAAGGCACAGAACAGGGACCCAGAATACTCTTCTTAAGTAAGAGTTTCAAGTATCCCACATGATTCCGGGCATTGGTTTCCTGGCCTGTTAAAGAAGAATAAGAATTTGCTTACCTCACTCTTAGCCTACTCTGAAATCTACAGATAAAAGGTGCAAGTGCAAAATATGGTTATATTACATAAACATGAGTATTAACATGAACACCTATTTTACAAGTCCTGTGCAAAAAAGTACTTCTGAAAGGTGCTTCTTTAACTAATAAGGCCTGTAGAAAGAGTATTATGAAGTATATTACACATGAAATTGAGCTGTTAAAAACCAGACTGACTTTAAAAGTACAAACTCTCTGTACCAGCTCAAACATTTATGCAAAGATCTATCAAGCGAATTTGAGCTGAACTCTTGGTACTGGAAGTGTAAAGAAAGAATGCTATTTGCATGTAATAATGGCATGCATTCAAAAAGGGCACTTTTCTCCTCTCTCTGATATCTAGATCAGGATCTGTGCTGATTCATCTGTTCTTTCTGATGTGTCCTGCAACCAGATGAAGTACAGCACCTCACCCTAAAGGAACACCATTCTGGGAATTTATCTCTCTTTATGGACTCAAGATGAACCTTTCTATCACAGTTTCCTCCTTTGCAGTGCCTGGAAGATGAATCAGTTTTATCTAACTTGTCAGGCTCCTTTCTTAAAGATTTTTTTCCTGTCTTGTTGATTAAGTGAAAGGATTGGGATCTTTGAAATAGCAAAATCCTATCATGTCATTTAGAAAGCAACATCTGACTTCAGCAGGTAGAAGAAAGCCTCAAAGGTGGAAGCTTCTCTTTCACATAGCACTTAGCCTTCATCTCTCATTTTCTGTTTTGGGATTGCTCATTGATCTGCCTGGAGATGTGCTCCATAGGTATCAGGTTCGAAGTCTCAGCCTCATTCCCATCTTCCTAATTTTCCCCACTAAATTTTAAAAGGGGACAATTTTCAGACTTTCTGGTCAGAGTAAGTCAGTGTGCATGTGCTCACTGTTTGTTCTGGGGCATACGTGTGCTCATCCAGACACAGTTCCAGATGTGGCAGCAGCTCCATGGAGATCCTCACAAATAGAGAAAAACAGTCTTGATGAACTGGAGGGCTGGTCAGAATTTTAAAAAATGCCCTTCAGTAAGGATGAGGTCTGAGTGCCCCTTTTGGGAACAGTCAGCAGCAGAAGTGCAGAGGGGGGAGTGACAGGCCAGACTGTTGCTCTGTGGTAAATAATCAGTGCTGTGTGCATATCAGACACTGATGGCAAATTAATGCCAAAGTATAATGAAAAGTCTCCACAAAGGACATTTAACAGGAAGATAGTATCACAAGATATGAGAAGTAATCTAGCCCCCCTCTGCAGCAGCAAAACCTCAGCTGCAGGTTAATCCTGCAGATAATCTGGAAGCAAGTGGCAAGAGTGATCAGAGACCTGGGGAACACAGCACCTCAGGAAAGGCTGCTGCTGTTTTGCTCTAGGAACCAGATAATTGTCCCAGAGGCATAATAATGGTCCTCAAGTATGCAAAGCTTTCTGCAAGAGGAAGGCAATTTTTGATTTTCTGTGTCCATGGAAAATAAGAAAACAGAAAACAGATCTAGACCACAGCAAGAAAGATTCAAATGAGTCATTAGAAGTAGCCTTTTTGTTTGTTTGTTGTGGAAAGGACTGTGAAGCATCTAAAGAGAGTGTTGTGGGAATATTGTAGGTTTACCAGCGCTAATGGTTTTACAGAGAGACGAGATCAATGTCTGCCAGGGTGAGTGCTGGGTAAAGGGCACTGCCTCGAAGGAAGGAAGGGCAAGGAACCTCAAGCTTTCAGCATCCTGTTTTAATGGTCCTTAGTTTTTAGCTCTAATTGTGACAGAGACAAATGCCCCAGCACTTCAGACTGGGTTGTATTGTGCATTAAAACACAAAAACACTTCTTGCAGCAGAGGAAGATGAGGAAGAACCAGAGATGCCTGTTGGCCCTCGGCCTCGCCCGATGTCTGAGCTCCACCTCAAGGAAAAGGCTGTGCCCATGCCTGATGCCAGTGCTTTTTTCATCTTCAGTCCTAACAACAGGTATTTAAGAGACTGGTTAGCCAGAAGAAGGAGGTGAAGAGCAGGTACCCCTTTCACGTTGGGCCCCAAGAGTTGTGAGGTGCAGAGCTCCCTTTCAGCAGCTCACACCAGAGGGCTCCTTCGGCCCTATCTCCTTTGAGGCATGAAATCCTCACGAAACCACAGCTGTAGGGAGTGCCATGAAAATATTCCATGGGAGCTCATGGCACGTGCAAGGCTGATTGAAGAGACAAGTCATGAAAGCGTCAGAAATAAGGGGGGCAGAGGCGAGTCAGTAGTTGGAATTCCCCATCACATTCAGGTCCAAATTGCAGGAGAGCCATCATGCAATCAATCAAGTGGGAGGCAGCAGCTTCCTGTCCTAAGGGCTGCTCAAAATCCAGTCCCAGTAGGGAGTTCATGTGTCTCTGCTCATTGCTGCACATCAAGAATGAGCAGAAAAGAAGAAGTGAGAGGAGGAGGAGGAGAGTCCATAGCTCTGAGGGGAGTCTGGGGAGAACAATTCTTCTCTCACTCTTTTCCCACGGGCTCCTGCAATGCATGTTCACGTTGCCACGCCTGCCTGTCCAAAACAGACGTGCAGGAGCTGGGGGTGGGTGCAGGGCTGGTGGGACACAGGTGAGTTTGCCTTTGCAAGGGTGCAGCAGTGAGCTCTCTGCCCAATGGCCTGTGCAGCACCGTGCATTCCGGTGTCTCTCCTAAGGACTCGGCCTCCAAACGCAGCCCCAGAGGAAGGCAGGGCTGTACCTGCGCCGCTGAATTCAGAGCCAAATTTTACCCAGCAGAGCCTGTGCCACTCCTCCTCGGGTCTGTGTAACAGGGAGGGGCTGAGGAGGGCTGGGGCTCACGGACTGCAATGCTAGCTGTGCCACCCACCCCCTGCCATCTGCAGAACTAAATTAACCTCTGCAGTCATCTGTAAAATTGCTATAATAGGGACTTGGAGCCCTAACAGCCAAGGGTAGAGCTAAATAGATTAATGAAGTGCCTGTAGAATTGTGCACAGAGCTATTATGGGGTTTAACCCCTCACATCCTGCTACCAGCATATGGAAGGTGGTGTCATGGTCTCCAGTGAGCAAGTTGGATGGGAGACTGCTCCTTCTTTACCTGCTAGTTTCCCACTGAGAGCACCAAGTGGGCTCACGTTTAGCACACAACCTGCATGGCATGATGTCTCTCAGAAGTGATTTGCTGTTGCCAGCCTGCCCTATATCCGTTTGGCCAGGCCTGTACCCTGCTAGCAAGGTAGGTCCCCCATATCTCCTGTTAAGTGACACTCCAGTCCCAGCTCAGAAAGACACTGGCACCATGAAGCCTGTTTCTGCTGCTTCCCTCCTAAATGGATCAGGAATGATTCCGTAAATGAAGGCAAGGGATGTGGTTCTGGGCTGGCAGGTTTCAGACCACATGGAAATCACAAAAAGCTCTGTCAGGAGGGAGAGACTGCTCTCCATCCGAACACACCGAGTGTGAGTCCTGCGTGATGTGGAGAGCCAGCACTGCCCTGCACAGGTTCTCCCTGAGCTGGGGCAGAGGGAAGGTGCTCTGCGGGGCAATCCTCTGCTCCTGCTGGCGGAAGAGGAGGGGGGAAATATTTCCCAGGTCTTGGTGTTCTTTGAGAGATAAAGTCGTGCCTCTCCTCTCTCTTGCAGGTTTCGTGTCCACTGCCATCGAATCGTTAACGATAACATTTTCACCAACCTGATCCTATTTTTCATCTTGCTCAGCAGCATCTCCCTGGCAGCTGAGGACCCCGTGCGACACCTCTCCTTTAGGAACCAAGTATGCTTCACGTCCTCCTTCCCTCGCTGGGTATTGCAAGTGTGGTATAAGCAGGTCATGAGTTGAAGCCAGGAAAGGCAGAAGAGGCTGCATCAGAGGCTTTGGGAGTGCCTGTCTTCCATGATTTCTGCCTTTTGTAGGCTGTGTGTGAAATCATTAGGTTTTGCAGGAAACATGAGTCAGTGCAGGATTTGACCTCTAGTTCACTTCAGAAGTGTGTGCGGGGAAAGGAGGAACAGGAGGCTGAAGCAAAATTATTCTTCCCTGGGATTAAAGCATTAGAAATGAGCTGTAAAAACATTGATTGGGATACAGATAATTCAATTTTGAGGGATTTTCGGGTTCCCATGGGACCATTTGTTCTGCTGCCACATGCTGTCTTTTGAACTAAAAAGCCCGGGGCCTGATTTTCATTTTGTTCTCACTGGTGTAAATTTGGAGTAACATTCTTGAGTTTGATGCAGTCACTCTGGGGGAAATTGATGTCATCAAGGTTAGAATCAGACTATTTGGACACAGGCTGCAAAGCTATCATCAAATTTGAGATAACCCTCAAAAAATACGCTGTGCTCCTCTACTTACCTGCCTGAGGGGAGAAGAGGAATGCATCAGCACAGAGATACATCCTCACCCTCTTTCCTGACCGTTCCTGTTTGCCTTTTGAAATGTTCAGTGCTCCCTTAACTTTGCCAGTGGTTGTTTCCATTAGTCGGGGACCATTGCAGAAAAATGAAGAGTCAGCAGACATATGCAAGACCTCTGATTTCTGGTGTCTGCAGTGGCATTTTGGTGCCTTGATGCCTGAAGAGTTTGCTAGGATTGAAGAGTAGGATGGTTTTTTCTTGTTTAATATTAAAACCTTAATTTAATGCTCCCTGAAATATCCTGGCCTGAGCATGCATTTGAACACATATGTGCATGCAGAGAAGGTGTTAATGGAAATTTATTCCTGAGAATATCTCGGAGTGGCTTTGCATTTTGTCCTGAAGGAGGATGCTAAATAATCCAGTCGAACCTGTGCCACCAATAACCCACTTGTGCACAAATGAGGGTGCCCACCAGGTAGGGATAACTAAATGCCAACATGAGTTAGTGCTGCAGCATGTCAGCTGGCAGATGGGCTCCTGACATGCCACAGAAACTGTCGCAGAGTCTGTACCAGAGAGATTTAACTGAGAATGGGAAAAAAAGAGTCAGAGCTGATTGTCCTGGATTAGAGAGCTGAAGGTTTGAGGCAAAGCGTTGTTTTGTGTGTTTGAAGCCACTGGTGCTGCATGAAAGTCTGCATTTAATTTTTGCAGGGACAGGTGTTTAAAGTGTGTCGTGCAAGGGGACACTGACGAGATGTGTGGGTGGCAAACGCGGCCTCCCTTTGCACTGTGACAGTAGAACAGTAGGATCGTGTCCTCCCCTGTGCCCACACGGAGGCCTGGGAGGAAAAGGAAGAAAGCAAGCTGAAATCAAGCTGAAAGCAAAGCTGCCTCTGCCTTCCCTCAGCATGAGCCTGTGCGCAAGGGCTCGTGCAGGCTGGGGATGCTGCTGGCACAGACTACCCCAGAGCAGGAAGACAGGAACAGAGAGCCCAGCAAGGGCTGCTGAAGGGGCTTGGACTCTGCTTCTTTCCTGGGGCAGGCTGTGTCTTTCTTGTGTCACACAGGGCTCGGGCAGTGTTTGGAAGTGCCAGCCCAGTCTGATCAAACAGCCTTTGAAGCCCAAGCAAGTCCTAAGACTGTGCTCCCAATATTCTCCCGTTTGCACCTTGGCAAGGTGCTCTTTCATTTTAATATATTCTAGTTCATGTTTAGATAATAACAAATATGCCAGCTGATAAATGGAGCTGCCTGCACAGGTGGGGCAGTGACCATTTTCATTAGGCATGGATTCATCTGTGAGGGGCATCTTTGCTAGCTGCAGCTTTGGGGCCAGATTCACCAGCGTGTTCTAGCTCCTTTGCAGCCCTCTGGTGAGCTAAAGCAGCGACAGGTACAGCTTAATCATTCACTTTAATCAAGTTTACAGCTTCTTTATGTTGGTGGAGTCGTGCAAAGCAGCCAGAGAGTACCCATGAATCTGGCCCATTGATTATAAAATTATTCCATTGATGAAATAATCGAATGCCAGGACTTACAAAGCAGCAAGGCAAAGGATATTTCCAGTTATAATGTATGTAAATTAGTACAGGTTGAAATTGAGATCTGTCCCCCTTGAAGTAGCCTTTTTTTATTTCTCTACGCTCCAAAAATTGATAGAGCCCAAGACAGCCTTGAGAAGAATTTGGGATTAAAAACTGAGCAGTGACCTGAAGACTTTTGAGTTATATGGTAGCAGTAAGTGACACATCCCCCCATTTGACATGCAGTGTCTGCAAATCAGCCCAGATGTGTATTATGCTTAAATAGTGCAAAGTGAAATAACCCTGGAATTTGCAGTAGCTGCCCCACTGCGTACCAAGCTCTAAGAATTTAGCCACTTATAAATCTGAGTGAGGATACAGGCACTAAGATGCAATAAACGCCTGTGGGACGGGAGAAGGCAGTTTCCTGGTTTATGTTTATTAGTGCCTTAGCAGCAAAGGTCTAAATTCCACAAATTATCAGTTTCCTACAGCTTCCACATGTTGGCCTTCTGGTTTAGAACTTGATTATGGTGAAACAACAGTAAACCATGGGCATGATGCTTTTGATATTCAACATCTGTAGTGTAGAGGGCACCGAAGTGGCTTGGGATGTTGAAATATACTGGGAACAAAGAGAGCTCAATTCTGGTCCCATGAGTCAAGGAGAAAGTTCCCGTTTACTGTGGGATGCCAACTGATTGGCAGTGCAGGACATTCCTGTCCTTGATGCCGCTACTCTGAAAGCCCCTTTACGCTTCCAGACTTGTCGTTGCTTCCTGCGACGCCCCAGGGACACTGTCTGTGGTCTGCTGTGCATGCCATGGGTATCTCCATCACCAGGTCTAGGTTCCTGGCAATGGTGAGCCTTCCAGCTGGCTTGTTATTCGGGATGCAAATAGAAAGATGCGAGATCTAAGTTAGGCACCTCTAGCGAATGACCAAATTCTGGTTGCAATACAAGTGCTGGGATTCTGTTCAGTTGGCAGAGTCTTTGTTATTCATCCTAATCCAGAGCAATTCAGGACAGAGAAAAAAAGAATAGCTGGAGTATGAATTCGCAGTTTGCTTTTCTTCCTTTGAGAGAGGCACAGGACAGGACTGAATGGAAGCTAATAAGAAGGAATCTCATGTTTTCCACTGAGAGAGCAGGCATTCTTTGTGTTCTCAGTTTGGAATCCTATTTGGGAAAACCCTTGAATGTTCTTTATGTGATTTAAAAAAAAAAAAAATCCTACAGCAACCAAAAAGTTATTTTGCCTCTGTAGTGCTCATGGGATTGTAACTCAGGAAAGATTTCATGAAATGTGCTCCTTGTCCTCTGTGCCAGGACCTTCACTGCATTCAACAGGACATTGTCACAAAGCCATTCCCTACAGAGTCGTCCCCACTCCCTTGTGAAAAGAACATATGTATTTAATTTTGAACTGTGATTTCCCATTCAAGTGATCAGTCACTGATCTGCCCTCCCCACTCCTATCCCCTTTTGTTTTTACAGATTCTCTTTTATTTTGATATAGTTTTTACTGTCATTTTCACCATTGAAATTGCTCTGAAGGTAAAGTGCCCATCTTCTCTACCATTACTTGCTCACAAGCTTCCTAGTTTTCTGCCAGTCTCTGTTGCTAACACACACGCCTGTTTGTTCCTGGGTCACGCTCAGTACCACTAACCCAATTGTGCTTATTTTTCAGATCCTAGGCAATGCAGACTATGTCTTCACTAGTATCTTTACATTAGAAATTATTCTTAAGGTAACCAATCTGAGAAATACACTTTCTTCTTTGCTTCCTCTTTCTCTTCTTTCTTTTTCTTTCTTTCTTTCTTTCTTTCTTTCTTTCTTTCTTTCTTTCTTTCTTTCTTTCTTTCTTTCTTTCTTTCTTTCTTTCTTTCTTTCTTTCTTTCTTTCTTTCTTTCTTTTTCTTTCGCTCTTTCTTTCGCTCTTTCGCTCTTTTCCTCTTTCTCTCTCTCTCTCTCTTTTTTTTTAACCCCGTTATTATCTCTGCACCAAGGGTTGTTTTTCTTTTGATTTTGACGTTTCGGTAGTTGTTTAAGAAGTCTCCTGGGAAATTTTGATGTTCAAACATGTAATTGAGGGCCGATAGCAAAACAATGCTTTTTAGGGGAATTGCAATGAAAGGATGCAATGTTGGGAAATGTAAGAGGAGGACCAAGAAAGAGGCCATTCCCTCATAAATTTCTCCCTCTACCCTGGCCGGTCTTTCCAAAATGGGATTGTTATGCTCTGCAAGAAACTCTGACTACACACACCTCTTACACAGGCTACACCCAAAGAGAAGGTCTCTGTTCTGCAGAAACCAGCCCAAAGTGTGGCTGATGACTCCTGTGAGCTCACAGGGTGCACAGCCAAGTAGGAGGCAGGGAGCACAGTGCGAAAGCTCACTTTTTAGGTGCGGAGAGAGAATCAAGAGTCCAAACCACTGAGACACCAAGGACAGTAGCTGCCAGTGAATATTGCTGCATCAAAACCCAGCTTCCCGTTTCCCAGGAATGTGCTCTCTACCAAGGGGAATGCACAGGAGAACAGTTTTGCTTGGAAGAAAATAAAAATAGGCTGCCTTGTTCTTAACTCTAATTTTCCCAAATTGGTAGGCTAATAATTTAAATAACAGTAATTGAGCAAAGTTCTGGCTTTCTAAATGCTAGGTTCACTTGGCAGCTGGGTTTTTTTTCCTCAGCAAGCTAGTTCTAAGTGCTGGCAGGCAGTGCCTTAGAGCTGCTCAAATTTTGCAGCTCAAGACCCTAATAGCAGTATCTACATGGAAGGCTGGCAAGCAGGGTGGCCCCTGCATATTTTTGTGGAGAAATGTGCTTTTTTTGAGATGCCTTGAGATTACCAAAGCCGTAATGTTCTCCAGGGAGACGTGGACATTAAGCCCGCGTGCAGTTTGCATCTGTGCTTGCGCAATAAATCTGAACGCGCACAGATCACACGGCAGATCCAAAAGGCCTGTCAGGAAAAGGAAAACATCCCAACAGCAACATTTAAAAATGAAAGCACAGTTCGAGGCACCTGTGTGGACTCACAGTTACTAATTCTGCTCCCTCTGAAGGAAGTGGTAACTCTCCTAGTGACTTCAGTGGAAGCAGAGCTTAACCCAGCCCACTGGCCCGTTGCTCTGCTCTTATCAGGGGAGCACCTGCAGAGTACCTGAGCCTTCCCAGGGTCCTCCTGCTCACTTTGGTGATTTATGACAACTTCCCCAGATATTCCCTAAGTTCAAGTGGGAGAAGAGTGCAAGGACCCTAAGTTTAAGTCACAAATATCTTGGTTTCTCAGTGCATGTTTCTCTTCTGCCTTGCGCTGAGCGCAGCGTTTTTCAGAACAGCAAAGTTAATGTAAATGGTAAAAAAAAAAAAAAAAAAAAAGAATGGGTAGCCATGGGATGTTCAAGGCTGCAGAGAAACAAGCTTCATGTGCCCTCATGTTGCTGATAACAACACCTGCAATCTGGTCGATGTGGGCAAGGTGACCGCCAAGGTTTTTCAATTGGCATCCTAAAAGGCTGTGATTTGTTTAATGCCCCAGAAAGGAGGCAAATATAGATGATACACTCTCTGAGAGTATCTTCTGAGATAACAAAATCTCTCAACAGGCTTGAGAGAACCACAGTTTGTATAGAACTTAAACTCAGCAGAGCTTCCCCTCCTGATTTCAATGGTGTCCTTCTTTCAAGATTGCCATACAAAATCTAACCAGTAAAGGGCATCTTTACCACCTTTGTTATGGCAAGAACCCTTCCTCCCTTCCCCAGCTGAATGTGTCTAAAAGTATAAATTCTAAGCCAAGACCAGAGTTTATACTTCCTCCCCCTCTAATTTCTGTCTGATTGATAGTCAGTTCCCTGATGTCATGGATGTTTGGTGAAGAAAATAATCTGATATACCACGTGCCCTACCACCCTGCTCTGAACAGAGCTGTCACAGGCTGGAAACCACCAGCCAGTGTGCCACCCTGAGATAGTGGTGGGAGCCAGAAAACTCCAGTTTGACTTTCCAGTTCACACTTCTCAGCTGGGAGTCTGGCTACAGCTCATCACCGAGCAACAGTCTCATGGTGCCTGCCTCGGGTTACTTGAGACACCTAACTTAGATGAGATTCAAACTTAGAGGCCTGTATTCCTGGATGGGAATGAGAATTCCTAAGGAAGGAACATTAGCAGCTGTGGGGATGGGGTTTCTTCAAAGCAGCTGCACTAGATCACTCACCGAGTCGAAGGTAGGCGGTACAAATACCCCATCACCTCACCCTCTTTAACTGTGCCAGGCTCATTTGGTCACATTCTGTAACAGAGATCAGTCTAAACTTTTCTGTTTACACTGTCACCTGATCCAGCTCTGGAGCTGTGACATCCTCCTCAAAGCCAGCAGGTATTCCATACCCTTCATTCCCAGGCAGGGCAGAGCCTCCCTTGCAAAATATTTAACTCTTTTCCCTCCCTCTGCCTGGTGATGTTTGTAATGATTACCTCCACAAAGAAATTACTTACTCTGTTTCAGGGAATATAGCCTTGGGCTTTGTCAGGAAAACTAAGAGGAAAATGCAACTGCATCTAGAGTAAAAATGAATGAAGATCGATGGGAAAAGGGATATGGGACTGAGCTGAACAGAAGGAGCAAGCTGAAGAGAGCAATAATTTCTCCTGTTGTTTCAGTTCAGCTCTAAAGCATCAAATCCCTGAGGGATTCTGTTTTTCCTTCACAAAGGGAAGAGTGATCAACTGTCCACTGCAGCTGGTCTAAGTACTGAAAGGAATTACAGAAGAGCCCATTTCATTTTGTATTTTTTATTCAATTTTTCTAAAGGGGCCTTTGTATGATACAAGTGTCCTCTGTCACCGAAGAAAAGGGAAAAGCATATGATTGCAAAGAGTAGTTTTTGCAAACAGTCATTCTGCTGCTTTGCTAATTCTAAATGTTATTTCCTCAGTGCACTCTGAGTGCATATTTTCCTTGCTTTCTTTATTTAGGCCTTTCACAGTTATCTTGCTGTCTTTTTCCCTCTCTTTTCTTTCCATGGGGACTCAACTCCTTTGGGGTCTGGGTGTAAATTGTCTGCCCTGTTAGAAATACTGCCCCCTGCCCAGTTTTACACTCTGAGCATCACCAGGTGGGTTTGGTTCCTGAGCAGCTGCTGATGGCAAAGTTGTGTTTGTGTCTCCGTGTGCCTCCCTGCAGATGACCGCATACGGGGCTTTCCTCCACAAGGGCTCCTTCTGCAGGAACTATTTCAACATCTTAGACCTGCTGGTGGTCAGCGTTTCTCTCATCTCCTTTGGGATCCAGTGAGTGAGCTATTTCCAGCTGGCTGGTTTTGGGGGCGGTCGTAGGGCTGGGCTGGGAGGGATGGTTCAGGCTCGTTGTCTTATCTGGGTAAGATTTTTCTCATAAGCCTGTTGAGGTATTCCTGAGGTGTTTTTCTCAGATGATTCAAGACCATTTAAATTGAGCCTCAAGAGAGGAGGTAGTAACTGGGAAATGCTACACTGCTGACCTGGAATGGGGAATCTTTCAGAAAGAGTAAATGAGAACAAAGAATGGGTCTACTGGGAATCACGACACCTAGCTTTGTTCCAAGGCCTTTGTTTCAGTTCAGGACAGCTCAGTGACTTATGGTTCTCTCCTAGACCTCTCACAACCTCTTTGGAAAATGGGGTGATAATGTTTTCCTACTTCCTAAGATGTTGTGAGTCTTAGTCAATGGAAGGCCATCAAGCACTTGAAGAGTTTTCTGAGAATCTTCAGGGTGGTGGTGGCTGTTCTGTTTCTGCCATGCTGTTTTCCTTTGGTTCATCTGTTAATTTGCTTAATAAGTTTACAGATTTACCCGACTATGTGTTAGGTAGGAAGTTTCCTAATTAGTTTCACGTCTGATAAGAATCAAGCTCCCAGTTGTTACCACTACAGGTTAGCAGCTCACACTTAGTTGCACGCTAAGTCAAGCAGGAGAATTTGTAAGGTCCGCTGGGCTTTCAGTCAAGGTCTTAAGAATGGCACAGTTCTTGTTTTGACATGCTGTTTCTTTCTTACAGACCTAATTCAGGCTCTTAGTATGTTAACATAGAAACTGTTCCCAAAATCAGTAGGAGAACATGATGTCATTGAGCATGAGGAAGATTCTCAGTCAGGGTTTCCGTCCTGCAAGGTGCAGAGATCTCTGCTGCAGTAAATAGTTGTGTTCAGTACTTAAAAGTGAGCACAGAAGCCATCCTCATCAATTCAGTGGGAATTTCCACATCCTTAAATTTATGTACAGACTTAAATGATTTGTGGGTCCAGCAAACTCCGAGTGGATAACATACCTTTAATGGTGGAGTCTCCTGGACTTTTCACTCTTCTATGAACATTTCAGTGGAGTGCTTCTTCGAGCCTTATCTGAAAATGCCTTGGTAATGACTACATCTTGGCACAATTCCTGTACCATGGGTATCTACAGAGTCCATTTGCCCCGCTCTAAAAATGTACCTTGCCCATGTTCCATTCCCCCTCCATTAATACAGCAGAGATGATGAAAGCCAGAACAAGAAGCAAGAGCTCTGAAGATAACATCAGAGATTGGTTTCCTTAACCGTGAAGTGCCATGGCAAGGAGTTGACTAAATACCTCACGCAGTCTCAGGCTGTGCAGAATTTCAGAGACCTGCCCTTGCAGCACACTCCCCGCACTGCTGTATCTCTCAAACCTTCCAACGCTTTCTTCCAGGTCCAGTGCCATTAATGTGGTGAAGATCCTGCGCGTTCTGCGGGTCCTTAGACCACTGAGGGCCATCAACAGAGCCAAAGGACTGAAGGTTAGAAAATTCCCAGTGCATTCTATAAACTGTGAATTCAGGTTATTTGGGGCTACGTGGACTTTTGCAGCGGTTCAAGTAATGCTTCAGCAGAATTACAGTACGGTTGAGGTTGAAAGGGACCTGCTCAAGCAGGGCTACTGAGAGCAGGTTGCCCCAGGCTTTAGAGTACCTCCAAGGAGAGGAACTCCACAATCTCTCTGGACAACCTGTTCCAATGCTCAGTGACCCTGACAGTAAAAGTGTTTCTCAATGTTCAGACGAACCTACTCTGCGTCAGTTTGTGCCCGTTGTCCTGTCAGTGGGATCCACTGAGAAGAGCCTGGCTCTGCCTCCTCTGCATCCTCCCTTCAGCCATTTGTACACATTGACCAGGCTCCCCTGAGCCTCCTCTTAGATGAACAGACCCAGCTCTCTCAGCCTTTTCTCCCGGGACACAGGCTCCAATCCTTTAAGTCGTCTTTGTGGCTCTTTGCTGGACTTCCTCCAGTATGTCCATGGTTCTCTTGTACTGAGGAGCCAGAACTGGACCCAGTACAACAGGCACAGTCTCACCAGTGCTGAGTAAAGGGGAGGAATCACCTCCTTTAGCTTGCTAAAAGTTCTTTGTCTAATGCAGCCCAGGGTGCCACTTGCCATCTTTGTAGTGAGGGCTCATATTCAACTTTGTGTCCACCACAATTGCCAGGTCCTTTTCTGACAAGCTGCTTTTGAGCTGAATGGCCCCGTCAGCACAGAGGTGAAATGATGTGGTTTTCTAGGGTTACAGATGGGCCTGCAACCCTAAACACAACCTTTCTGTATTAGATAAACTCCTTCCTATGTGCTGGTGGGTGCCCAGCTATGCAGGAAGTTTCAGAGAGCTGAGTTCTGGTATTTTCCTATCCCTTTCTTCCTGCTTCTAAAAGTACAGCAAGGAATGAAGCAAGTTGGTCCCTTTTCCTGAGACATTACTTGGGTAATGGGTATTAGGTAAATAATTTTTTCTTATTATTTGCATTTTTATTCTTGGGCCTCTCCCTTAGCCAGAACAGTTGAGAACAATCCTACAAGTGACTTTTGTTCCTCTCTTCCACTTGCAGCACGTGGTCCAGTGTGTGTTCGTGGCCATCCGAACCATCGGGAACATTGTGATTGTCACCACTCTGCTGCAGTTCATGTTTGCCTGCATTGGAGTTCAGCTGTTTAAGGTAAAACCACTGGACCCATTCATTCACTCATTGCGCTGAGCTGTATTAAGGGACGGGAAGAAAAATAGCATGAAAAGCCTCAGGAAGGGAAAATGGAGTGTTTTGTGTTTGAAAGGCAAGACATTGGGGGTGCTGTCAGTGTTACCTGGGCTTCTGCTACTAGCAGTTCTCCAAAACTGAGCCAGGCACGTGCAGAACTCTTGCCCATCATCCGTGATCGTAAGAAATCATCAGCAGTGCTGTTCTTCCCTGAACAGCTTGACGCTGGCATGGCATGGTCCCAGGAAGGTGAAGGGGGCTGTCCAAAAGGATTGGTCCTTGCAGGCTGTGTACCTCCCGTCCTGCAGAGGAAGAGGCATACCAGACAACCATGGGGGGATTGTTCATGCACTTCTTTATGTCTGCTTTTATCTCCTTGCTTCTCACCACCCTCCTGACAGCAAGCGTTCAGGACATGCACATAAAAGTACTGTGCAAGCAGACAGAGGCCTGTGCTCTGTGCTACCCGCATTCAGGCAACCCTGAAGCCAGTTTGCTTACATCTATCTGCAAAAGGCCGTGCAGACACACAGCTGGTCAGCCAAGGGGTAAATGTAGACACCCCGCTACACGATCTGCCCTAACCCTTGTGCTGTCAGAAGTGGAAGCTTCATTCTGTAGCTGCTAAAAGGCTAGAAGCAGAGAAATTCTTCAGCCTTTTCTCAATATTCTGTGAGCAGACTGTCTTTCCCATGTAAACTATTTTAAACAAGGTCACAGTTCCATAAACTTCTTGCACCTGCAGGCTGTTTTGCAGGATTGTTATGGCTTTGACTTTGAAAATATTTTGGAATAGGTATCTTAGGACTTGGCCAATCCTCTCAAGGGGTGGATGGCCGAGGAACCAATTACCTATTGCCACTCAACACACTTTTTGAGATCTATCCTATATAGTAGTTAGAAAATTATTAAAGAAGAAGCTTCGGCTTTCACTTGTTCATGAGCCTGGACTCTGTGTCGTTTTCTTTATGCGCCTCGGACGTAACAGCGACATCATTCCTCTTTCTTCCTTTCCAAGGGCAAGCTGTACAGCTGCACCGACAGCTCCAAGCAGACAGAAGCAGAATGCAGGTGGGTCTGACCTTTTCCAATCCCTCCCCTTGGCTGGCCGCCCACTCGCAGCACCGCGTGCTGGCGGTGCAGGTCTGCCATGTTCTGTCTCCACTCTCCACCCACAGAGGGTACTACATCACCTACAAGGATGGGGAGGTCAGCCAGCCCATGATACAGCCCCGCAGCTGGGAGAACAGCAAGTTCGACTTCGACAACGTCCTGACTGCCATGATGGCCCTCTTCACCGTCTCGACCTTTGAGGGCTGGCCAGAGTGAGTGTTTCTTGGACCAGTGCTACACTAGCAATGTCCTCATTCATTTCAAAAGAGAAAATTCAAAGGCACAGCATGGTCTTTCCCTTTCTAAGTGTTTAAATAAGTCTAGAGCTTTAAATATAGCAATAGTAGCAGCAGTCACTGTAGTGTTATGTACTCTGTAAATTCCTCAGGGCCTGCAGGAATTTCTGTCCCTGTACTTGTAAACGGTGCAAAGCACTGTCTCTAGTTCTTAAAAGATGATTTCCAGTAGTAGCAGTGATACCAGTATTTGTTACAATTATTATGTGTATAAATGAATATAAAATGGATATCAGGTTCTTTCCAGTATTGCCAGGTTTCAGGTTTCCCCATTTAAACTCAGTTCCCAACAACCCTGTTGGGACTCTCCTGTCTTTTGTTAACTGAAGAGCACGATTTTGTTCAACTATGAAAACATTTCACCCCTGAACAGGTTCAAATGTGTAAAATTAGTAAGAGCAGGTCTTCTCTTTTGCAAGTGTTTGCACTCAGATCAGCACAAGTCTGCACATCTCTGAGTGAATTAATTTTGATACCAATAGAAGAAAGTCACAAAGTTAAACTTTATAACATCACCTACAAGGCCTCAAGGCAGTTGCAGATTTTCTCTGCATTTGGCTCCTGTTTGCTTTCAGGTTGCTGTATAGGTCCATTGATTCCCACATGGAGGATGTGGGACCCATCTATAATCACAGGGTTGAGATCTCCATCTTCTTTATTATCTACATCATCATCATTGCTTTCTTCATGATGAACATCTTCGTTGGTTTCGTCATCGTCACATTTCAGGAACAAGGAGAGCAAGAGTACAAGAACTGTGAGCTGGACAAAAACCAGGTAATTTACAACACCTCGTTGTCACTAAAGGTAGAAAATGCATTGGGAATAAGCTTTTAATAGATAAATGCACACAAAGAGGAATATGTGAAGCTTGCCAACAAGATAAAACTGTAAGCTGGCTTTGCTGACACCTTTCAGGAGTCAGGCAGAAAAAATCTTGCTGTAAGATTTTCTCAAGGGACAACAATTACTTTAAAATGTTTGCTGTACCATTTGTTTCACTGAGATTAGATCAGCACAACAGCAGTGTCTGGCCAAAGTAAATGGCCAAAGAAATTGCATGCAGAACTCTTTAACAGGTGGAAAGAACATGCACGTTCACATTGTGACCTAACAGAAATTCTTCTACCAAGCTTTTTCATTTCAGTAAAAAACTTGAAACATATTGTATCTTTATTACATTTGAAGGTTGCTGACCACCCAGATATTTTGGGTTTGGGTTTTAAATGTAGCCTGCCTCTTCCACAGCGCCAGTGTGTAGAGTATGCCCTGAAAGCCCGGCCTCTGCGGAGATACATCCCTAAAAACCAGTACCAGTACAAAGTTTGGTATGTGGTCAACTCCACCTATTTTGAATACCTGATGTTCGTGCTGATCCTGCTGAACACCATCTGCCTGGCCATGCAAGTAAGTGAGCAAGTGATGAAGGTCTCACCTCCAGGTGATGAAGCAGTAGACCTTGTTGGGGAAAATGTAAAAAGGTCTGGGGTTGAGGCCTACGTTCACCTTCACACCATGTGTTGAGGCAGAGGGACGAGCACATTAAAAAAACCATTGTACCCCCGTTCACTTCTGATGACACGTAGTTACAATGAGGAATGTGCCTCTCATCCTCTTCCTGATAACATCTGACACTTTCAACTGTTCTGTTTCAACTCCTTGAAAACAAACAAATGGTGGGGGGAAGACCCAAAAACTGTTATATCACAGATCAATTCAGTGGCCACTTACAAGTGACTTCTCAATTCTGATTTGTCTTCCATGAAACGCAGCAGTAAGCCTGGAACTGCCACTCACCTGAGATCTGAATTTTAAATTTGGGTCTTTTCTGTGTTAAAAAGTAGAGAGAAAATGTTTTGGCAAATGAGGCAATCACAGAAAGTGGAGAGAGAAGGTAGGAAGGCCCAGTATCACATTTATTTTCAATTAAGAACCATAGAAACTGTTCTAGAAAGAACCTCAAGAGGCCATGTTGTCTATCCCACCACTTAAGGGCAGCATCAGCTCCACCTAAAGCATTTCTTGAGAGGTATTTGCCTGCCTTGCATCACCACTGATGCTCCTGATTGCCTTAGGAGCTGCTGTGGTGTGTATTCATTTTCCTTACTGTGCGAGGGTTTTCCAAACATCCAGTGTGCATCCACCAAAGAAACATTTGCAGCTGGATCTACAAGGACAGCAAAGAGAGGCAGTAGGTGGAACAGCAGTAAAGAGGAAGGAGTCAAAGCCTTTACTAAGCAGCCAGCGTATAAAAAAGAAGTCTCACATTCCTTTCAGTCAGGAAATGGGCCCTCATACACACGAACTGTTCTGTACATTTCCCCCAGTCTGTACTTTCATGACTTGTTCTTTCCAGTCTGTGTCTGCCCAAGGCCTTCCTGTGTGTCTCTCTCCTCCCTAAAGCCCATCCTTCCCCCTCACCCAGCTGGTCTGTGCACCCTCGTCCCTGGGCTTTTGTTGGGGTGCCCTATGTGCTGGCAGAGAGATGGGCCCTGAGGATCAGAGAGAGGGGCTCTCTCCTGGGCCCGGAGGTGACCCTGGGAGTGCATCCAGGTCACCGGGGATGGACTGAGAGAGGATTGTGTGTTTATGGACAGACTGGGCCTGTGAGAAGTGTTCATTGCAGTTTGTGGCCTTATAGGGCATATTTTGCCTATTACCATAATAGGTAAAATCTGTGCAATGCCCCAGGTGATTGGGGGACACTGTGGTGAGCATCTTTCCTGTTTATAGGATGTGATATCCTGTTGGGTGCTGGGATTTAGGGAATTCTGACCGCGCAATGAACGGCTTTGCATTGTCCATCTGATGAGCAAGGTCCTTGCCCGTGCGTCAGTACTGCAGGCTTTGGCCCAAACAGTCCAGATACCCGCTCTCCAGCCAGTCCTTCACAGGCTCACCATTGTAGTTGTATTTCCTGGGTTTTCCATGGATTTCCTTTCCACCCCCTTACCATTTCATTGTCAGCTACACCTTTTTCACTTCACTGGTTTGTCCCTTCCTGTGAATTCAACTCCCTGTGCACTCCTACACCAGCTTTCCTTTTAAATACATTTTCCAGTGGATCAATCCCAGTCTGCTCCACTTCCAGCCCCCCTACAAATCCAGCCACAGTTTCCCATCTCTCACTAACAGTCCGAGTCCATATTCACAAGCAATTTTCACCTTATCTCCTCTCACTGTCTTCAGCCCAATCTCACCAGATTTCTTGACCTCCCTACTTTTTCACCATCTGGTCTAGCTCTTTTCCATCCCCGTTGCAAAGCCTTCCTCTGCTCTTTCGCCCAAGGTCCCAAACAAGGGGTGAGGCAACAGGAGCACAGGGAAGTGCCCTGCTCTCAGCTCGAGACTCTCCTGCCCTGGTCACTCTGAAGCTGTGAAGCTGCTCGGTTTCTGTGACAATGGTGCACACCCAGGGCAGGGAGAGCTAGAAGAGGAGAGATGTTTGTGAGCTCGCAGGCAGGACTGCATCTCTGGAGATGCTAGGAAGTCTAAATCCATCTTGAGAAAAGTACAGTTTCTCAGAGGTTTATGCTGAGGCCAGATTTGAGTCAAATGTCATAACAGACAGCAAAAAAAGGCACATGCCAGTAAAATTTCAAGTTTCTAAACAGAGTCCTGCAAATATTAGAGCCTTTCAAGAAAAATGTTGCAAGAAACTTTGAAAATGCTTCAACATTGTATTTTTCCCTGGCCTTGCATTCAGCTGCAGCTGAATTGTTTTAACTGAAACTGCTTTGAATAAATCTCCCTGTGCCAGTACAGAATATGGAAATCCATCCCAGCTGGTTGAAGTTTATTAAAGTTAAGCAACTACAAGTGGGGTCTTGTAACATGAACTGGAAGGTGACCTTAGAACAAGACAGTGCAATCAGTCTCAAGTATCATGATCTGGAAATGGGGGTATGAAAAGTGAGGCAACACTTGCAGAAGACACTGCTTGAATTAATCAATAGAAGATGGAGAGTAACTTCATAAGATCTTAATAAAGTTAAGTGAATGGGCAGCATGATTGCAAATTTAATTCAGAGTTGACAAATGCAAGATAATGCATTTTGGAAAGATATGATTTGAGCTGCTCATGTACTTTTCAGAATCCTGAATTTAGTGTAATTACTTGGGGAATGGCTCGGTATCGTTATGAGCAGCTCAGTGAAACCCCTGCTCGCTGTGCAATCACAATCAAACAAAAAGGTAATCCAAGTGTTAGGGAAGGTTCAGATAAAAAACACAATTGGAGATTGTATTGTAACATTGTGCAAATTTATAACGAGCCCTGAATTGGGATGATAAGTATGGTTTTGGTAGCCACTCCTCAAAAAGATTCTTTTAAAAAGGCAAGATCCAGAGCCAGGTGGCGAAAATGAATAGAGGCATGGAAATCCTTATGTATGAAGGGAGATGGGAATTCTTAATTGGAAAAATGAAACACATTGGGGTCTTCCTTAGAGCATCTTGGCAAGAAGGGAGGCCGGGAGGGGTCCTGTGTATTCCTGGCTGCTGGCATGTCCTACCCTCACACTCCTGCTGGGATGCTATTTTTCAGCACTACGGTCAGAGCTGCATGTTCAAGGAAGCCATGAATATCCTCAACATGCTCTTCACTGGCCTCTTCACTGTGGAGATGGTCCTGAAATTGATCGCCTTCAAACCCAAGGTAGGTGCTCTAGGAGTAGATTTCCCTGGCCTCTGTGTGTGTGTGCATGTGTGCGGGGCAGCTGTGAGGAGAAGGAGGAGGTGAAACTTTCTGATCTATTACCCCACCAAGAGCTGAGCTGGACAGTTGCTCTCTGGATTGGAGTCTCACTTACATTTAATAACTTTTTTGCCGGAGAGTAGACACGCTTTAAAAAAAAAAAGTCAAAAAAGGCAACACTTGCTAATAGAGCAGATTCCTAGTTTTCATTAAGTTATCATAGTGACACTGTGCTAAGGCTATAACATGTCTTCCATTCTGAATGTTGTTCTAAAGCTCTCGCTCTGACTTTCCTTATATAATTTATAAATAGCATCTCATGATTAGTCTCCTGACCCAACTGAAGTTAATCAAGCATGACTCATTTTGAGTTATGAGCTTTGGAAAAGAAATGTTTCTTCTGGGAGGGCTAGATCTCAGTGACGGTTTGGCTTGCTCTGATTTTGAATTTAAGGCTTCATTGATGATATTCAGTACCCCAGCAGGTCCTGTCTGAAAGCATTGTCCTGTGCATTGGGCCATGATATCATGCTAGTAGAGCTGCACCATGGGGTATGATTACAACCTCCAAGCCCTTCCAGCTAAGTTCTTACAGCTGCTGCAGGACAAGGACAGACATCCTGACCTCACAGAATTACCCAAGACTTTCATCTGTGGGGTTTAAATTCGGTGAGGTCTCATAAAGACTTGAATCCAGATACCTAAATATAGGTCCCTCATGTCATTTCGTATCTTCAGTGGTGCCTTGACACAGGGGCTTGTGTCTTGAAGGATGCTTTGAAGCATTGTGGAGATGGTCAGGATGCTCTCTGAAGCATCAGTTATGAGAACTTTTATGTCTGGCAGTTGTGCTTGTCCTTCATGTCAAACAGGGGATCACTGAAGTTAGCTCCTCCCAGGTGTAATCCAACATCTTCCTCATCCTCAGTTCAGAAACTTTGCTCTCCATTTCTACTGAATTCGGTCTTGTTTTTTTCTTTTTAACTCCATGTTGACTTTCCTCCCACCCAGCTTCTCTCTTTCTTCCACACTTTCCCGGACTTCTTCTTGGAATAGTCACAATTTTATTTTTCACCCAAGCCCAATACCACTATCCTATCTCGGATGTAGTTCTCTTGGAAGTTAGGAGCATCTGGTGCAGTCCTGCTGAGGACTCTTTTTTGTTGTTGTTGTTTTGGGGTTTTTTTTGTGAGATCTCAAACCCTGTCTTGGGAAATTTAGAAGCATCATTATCTGTTTCAGCAGGGATTTTAATTTTCAGGAGAGATCTACCTTTCCTTTTTGAGACTTCATCACATCTGTTAGCAAGCAAATTTTCTGTCCCTTCATAAAAGTTTTATCTGCACACCATGTACCCAGAAGTGTGTCTCGCAGGCTTTACAACACTCTTCTGATTTTGTAGTTCCTCTTTGCAGGAGATTCTTAACTTTCAGAAAGATGAGAATCTCAGCAGAATTTGGTTTAGAACATTTAGGGGAGAAGTTCTGCCAGGTCAGACACTGAGCTCTGTACATAGACAAGGAACCTGACATGGTTGTTTCTCACAGTAAGGAAATGGCATTGATGACATTGGAAGTCCTTTCTACTTCCCGTGTTTTACTTTCCTCTGTTCAATCTCCTTTTCAAGTTTTACTTTGCACAAAAAAGTGTTTTAAAACTCAACTGAGGGTAAACATGTATCCTCTGGATGGCAAAACATTGAAACAGATTTCTTAAAGTGCTTGTGGAATCTCTATAATTTGAGGTTTTAAAATTAAGTTGGGGGAATCTTTCATTCAAAACAGTTTAGAAATCGATGATCTGCCTTGAGACAGGAAAGTGCAATAGACCACGAGGCCTCTCTCAGCCCAATTTTCCATGATTCTGTAATTCCAAACTAAATCCCCAGCTACTACACTAGAGTAAAAATGAGAGTAAGAAAGAAATTTTCCTTGTGAAAATTTCGGGAGAATAGTAGAGTTTTAGTGAAGTCTTTTGAACTAGGACCCAGACAACCACCTCAGGTGAAGGAATAGCCAACAATAACAATAAATGTTTCAAATCCTGGTCTGGCCTGTATGCCAAAGATGGTACCAACTCACACCTCTCTTTTAATTAAATGCCTTAATGAAAAAAAACCCAACATTTACAGGGAAGAGAAACAGACTGACCTTGCGAAAACAGCTAATACAGCAAAAAGGCTTTCCTCTAGCAGCATATTCACACCAGGTTATGGTGAGTACCAGCTCAGTGGCTCGGGTTTGGAAACACCAGATTCCTCGTGTCACTTGTCATTGTCTGTTACGCACGAGGGCTCGGCTGCAGCCCATTCCCTGCTCCATACTGACTGAGCCTGCTCTGCAAAAAGGGCAACCCTCTCCCCCAGATGACCACTCGGACCAGCCCTGGGGAGCACCGTCTGCTTCTCTTCAGGTGGCACACCAGTGCTGAAGATGAACTGGCTTAGAATGTGTTCTGAAGTGGGAGTTTCCAGCGTGGTGAGAGCAGTTACCTCGATCTGCTTGGCTACGCCTCGTGGCCAAACTACATTTGCGGATGGAAGGTGTCCCCAGGAACACCAGCTGGCAAAGTCCAAAATTATTTCATTGTCACCTGGGAGATCACTACCTACCCCCTCTAACCAACCAAGTCCCCCCAACAAAGAAATGAGATGCTGGGTGTTATTAGTGCTTCCCAGATGGGAAATGGCAAGATTAAATGCTCATCTCTGCTGCAGACAGATTTGTCTGTCATTTCCTGAGCAATAAAACACAAACCAGCCTTTGTTTTAGCTGCTTTGTCTCATTTTGAATTTGTGCCCAAACATCACTCTTTTCTGTCTGAAGAATACCCTAAAATAAAAGAGCTGTAAGCTTTATGACTGACGACAAGAAAGGAGGAAACTTTGTTAGCTGAAGGTGCTGTGTTCTAACAACAAGCCCCAGTGGCAGAACAGAACTGAGCACAGAACTGAAGCTGGCAATATTCAGTCTGTTTTCTCCTTTTTTTTTTGGGTGCTTAACCCAGTCGTGGATGCTGCAGCTTAACCTTCAACTACAGCAAGACAAGCAGGAACAGAGTTGTGACTCTGAAGTCACCACCACAGAGCTCTGCCTTGCACAGCCACTTCCTAAAGGCACCTTGGAACGAAGGGTCTGCAGCAGCAACAGAGGGATGAGGCTTTCTCCATCTGAACAAGGTGGAACGAGCTGCTGTTTATTCACACCTTCACCAGGGAGAGTTGGAAAGGGAGCTAGGACAGATCCCCGAGGTATTGGGAGCTGCTATCGCAGAAGTCACCACAGCCATGTGCCCATGTGGAACAGCTTCAGGGGAAGCCTGATATGCAGAGCTCCTGCTGCTGCCCGTGGCGTGGCATCCACTATTCTATACTCACAGATTCAATTGGAAATGAGTTGGAAAATCATCAAGATCATTCAAGATCATCAAGTCCAACTGTTAACCTACCACTGCCAAGGTCCACTAAATACAATGCACGCCAGAGCTACCTGTGTGTTACGTGCATAACAACAGAGGAGGTGGCAGCCTGACTGAGTAGATTTTTTTACTGTACCCCTTTCTTATTTCTTCATTCCTGTTCTGTGAGATGTCCTCCTGACTTGCTACTCTTGATGCTAAAGGTGAAAAAAAAGCAAGCACGTTTGCACAGATAAGAAGCAGGTTCACATATGTGCCTGTCCACAAAGAACCAGCACGGATAATCCAGCCCTGCCTCTCGTTCTTGTGGTGGGAGCAAGGCTTTACTTATTGAAAGGCCAGCTGTAGGAATAAGGAGCCAAGCCCAAGTCAGGGCTCGTCTCCTAACACTTACAGAAAATATGTGAAGGGGGTAGGAAGACAAGGGCTTTCCTAACTAAACATACTGCTGAGATTGGTTGCTCTGGTCAGCAAGCCCCTTTGATACTTGTCCTTTTGACTGGCCGTCCTCTGTGAGCAGTGTTTTGGTTTGTTCGGTCTCCTGGGAGGCCGTGGAGAAGAGGGGCACGTCAGCTGGAGCAGCTGCTGCTGTGGCACAGTCAGTGCATGCCAGGCAGGGACAAGGCTTCCGAGAACCCTGTGGGTTTGTGTGGCACTTCTTCTGGTGCCGAGGGTCAGTTACCCCATTTTGTTGCAGGGTTGCTCTACGCACTGTGTCAGACAGCTCATCCACGTCCGCAGCCTTGTCAGGAGGGTGTGCTGACAGTGAGCTAGAGAGAGCTGGGATGATTAGGCCTGCTGATAAAGAAAACATCCCCTACATGCCCTGCATCTCCTTACAGAGTATTAATGTGCTGCTCTGAAGCAAAACTCCCAAATGGACCTCCGTGTTTGTCTTGGCTGATGCTCATAAACTGATTCAAGACTAGTCGCTTCGAAGAGACAGACAGCCTAAAAGTAATGCTGTTGAGCCAAGGCCTTTTGCAGCTTTGTTTTTCTAATTTCATAAATTCTCCAGCCAGTCTGGTGAGCTATTTTCCAATTCCTGCATGGAGAAAGCTGCTGCTGCTGCTGCTGCTTCAGGCTTTTTCCAGAGAAAACTACTAAAGGGAATGAGGTGCTGTGCTGTCTGTGGTGCTCACAGACTGTTCCAGCTTCTTAAAGAAGAAATCCCCACAAGAAGCAGTCCATGAAGGGCCAGCTGCTCTACAAAACCTGTCTGGGGTTTATCTTTTCCAGTCAAAGACAGTGACTTAAAATTCCTGTTGATATGAAGCTGCACCATCTGTCAGCGTACATGCTAATGTGAGGATGGATATTCCTCCAGGAATTTCAGATCTTTCCAGCTCCCTGGAATGGGCTGTTTTCCTGATGAGCCACATCTACTTTTTCTTTCAAGAAACATTTCATCCATCCCCTTATTAGCTAGGGCAGGACCACTAATCCAAGAGCTATGAATTTTGTCCTGCTGTGCCTGTCATCTCAAACTAGGGAAGACACATCCATGGAACGACTGCTAGGCAAAAAGCAAAGCACAGGACCGTGTCTTTTTTCAAATCTGTGTCTGCGTGTGGAAAGGGAATCTCGGAGATTTCCTCTGTGGAATTATGGCTATCAGAGAGACTGCAGATCACAAGTCTATTCCATTTACCAGACACTGTCAGCACCTTTCTTCCCTGGGTGTTTATGGATGTTGCTTGTAAAGCAGCCTGTAACCACGCCATCTGTCCTGCCTCAGACAGTTTCCTCAGTCCCTCGTTTGTCACTGCTACCTTACTCTGAATTCTTGCCGTTCTCACATGTCATTTTTGTGCAGCACAGTTCAGGCTTCAGTGGGCTGCTTCAAACAAGCTTTTCATTCAGCACAAGGCACACAATCCCATGTGACCCCAGGAAGAGCTGTGACCCTCTGTGTAGTGGAAATCATAAGTGCCACCCATGGTCATTTCTTAGTCTCTTTGTACTGATGGATCTACGTCTCCTCAGTGTTTCTTTCTCCCCTGATGCATTTGCACTTCTTTATTCCTCTTTAAGCTCCTCTCAGTCAGCGTTTATCATGCATTTGATGTACAGATATCTCTTCTAAAACCTGCAAAATGACTCATCTGTTTTTGTTCCCTTTTTACCAGCACATTTCTCATACATTTATGCCTATAAACAGATCTTCGAGCAGTCTCTCCTAAAGTCACACTGGCTGCTTCATACTACTTGCATTCTTCTTTCTCACCAAAACCATAATCTGTTATTCCTTGGTCAGGATAGAGGCTTCAGCATTTTCACAAACAGCTGAAATTTATACCCGTGCTATCCCTTTGCACCACAGAAACAATGTTGGTTAATTCTGAAAATCTAATGCTTTTTGTACTTCTTCATTCTAGTACCTTTAGAAATACCTGTATTGCTTAGGATGCTGCCTGGCATCATTCATCACAATGTTTTGTTTCTCCAGCTTATATGGAGAAAGGGAAGTAAAGACATTCTGCACTGGTAAAAAACATCGGGAAAACTGGTTACAACTGAGTGGTCTTTTGCTCAGAGCTGAATAACACCTCAGCTCCATCCAGCAGGGATCATATTTAGTTAAAAATCACATGCTCTGGGATGCAGTATGGTGGTATAAATTAGTGGTTTAAGTTGTGGAAATGTGAGCCCGTGGTGCAGGCAGCTGCCTCCCTCCGTGGAGCGTGGCCACACGATGCTGTGTGGCCAAATGTGGGGGTTGTCAAATGGCTCTTCCTCTGCAGATTTCCTTTGCTGGCTTTGGCAGGGCCTTAACCTTGGTAGCCACCTAATTTTTTTCCTCTCCTCAGCTTCAGTATTACCTTTTCTGTTTTGGAGGGGCAGCCTCTACGTGTGGAGTATTTGAGGACTGAGTCGTGTACCCAACTGCAAGAGGAAGGGCAGTCTCCAACCACCACCCTGGCTTTGGGTGAAAGAAATGCTTTAAAAGGCAAAAGAAAGTGCAAGAAAGCTGATTATGTGTCAAAAGCTGTGGGTGGGGAATAATATACATCTTTAACAAACAGGAAGAGTGAGCTCTGCTTGATGTTGGGTAAGAAAGAGTGAGCATGGAGAGAACTATGGGTAGCCAGGTAAGACAGTGTGTGAACTGAAGAAAAGGAGACAACTAAACCAACAGGAAGGACCAGGTCTGGGAGGAAAAGAGAGAGAACCCAAACCCGTGGAGGAAGAAAAGCCATACAGATAATGAAGTGTGGGAAAAGATAAAATAACCTTAAAGGCAGAAAGAAAAAAAAATAAATTGAAGACATTGAAATAGTAAAGTATTAATAAAATGGAGGAAGAAGTGATTGGACAAAAAGTGATACAAGGAAAAGAAAAACAGAAACAGGACTGAAAGAAGAAGTAAACATGGGAAGGGATTTTTAGAAAATTAAAAACTGAATTAAAACCCATGCCTTTTAATCTAATGAGCAACTTTTTGTGCTTCTAGATTTTATTGAAATTCCCTGGCAGACATCCCAGGTCTCCATGTTCAAACACATTAGTATCTCAGCCACAGAGCCTCCCTGGGTACTGCCTCATCAGAATAATTTGCAGTAAAAATTGGGTACGGTATGTGTCCCTACTTCTGGGGATTAATCTCCGCCCTGTTTCAAAACGCATCGGCATGTTACCTCAGAAAGGCTTTCCTTTTTCACCCCACATTTTGTTGTGGGTGAAGTCTGAGTATCTTGTATATTCCTCTGGATCTTCTATACCACCAGTAGCCCGGCTGGAATTAATCTCAGCTGCTTCAGCCAGCCCAGCAGCTGCCCTATGACCAGAAACCCCTGACACCTTTGTCGTGCCCAGCCAGACACTGCCTTGCACGTGTGCAGTCAGCCTGAGGCTCTCGAGGAGTTGCTGAATCAGCCTCGAGGGGTTTGGAAATAAACTAGAAAAGGGGGGAGGAAAAAAAATCTTAACCCTTCATTAATCACTCCTCTGCTTTGTCTTTACTGTGGGTACCTGTCTGCCAGGATTCCCATGCATTTTGCACAGCACACACATCACGCAGAGACTTGACCGTATTGTCTTTCATGTCCATCGATCTGAGAGGAAGAAGGAGCCTCTTTTCTGACCCTTTCTGAAAAAGTAAATGCTAAAAGTGCTGTATGTCAGAGCAGCATGTTCAGGTGACTTTGGTGGGAAGAAATACTGGAATAATTATTCTGGACACGGATGTCCAGGTCATCCCAGTCCTTTATACACATCAGTGGGTTGGCACAGTCAGCTGGTAGACTTGCTCCTGGATGCTGCTTGCCTGACAGAGTTTCCATCTGCCCATGTGTCCAGGAGAAGGAAGGAAAAGAGAGGCTAAGAAAGTAACTGAGCCTCCTGTAGCCCAGTCTGTGCCACAGCATGCTCCCAGCAGTTCAGCACTGAGGCTTTCTCACAGACCATGGAAGGGCAGCCCACCAGCCAAGAGCCAGAGCAGCTGCATTTGTTACTCCAGCATTAAATTGAAACTACTCAGCAGAGAGTGTTGCCAACACGTTACAAGGCAGTGAAATTTAAAAAAAGAGGAACTGCTTCCTGCTGCTTTAGGGTGCTGGCCCATCAAGTAGAGCCTTGAACAATAAATCTTCCAGCTAATACAGAAGAAGAAAATTTTCAACAGGATGCTCAGGGATGAGGTTGATTTAGCGACAGTTTCCACGAACGAGGAGTTAGCCAGCAGATAACTGCCTTCTCCATCATGTGAAAGCACAGGGAATCCTCTTTGATGGCTTCTAGATTTCACTGAGCTCCTCACCAGTTCCTGAGTGTGTGTGGGAGAGGAAATCTGGCCCTTCCAAACACTTTAAAGGAGAAGAAAGTAGTGCCAGACTAAAGTTTTCTATTGTGCATATGCTTATATTCTGAGATGGCATAGGCGTGTTTAGAACCTAAACAAGTCATGCAGTGTGAAAAACACTTGGTAGGTGAATGCAACAGAAGAAACGAGATGGATGATGAGAAATGAAACTTTCACCCTAAATCCTAGCTCATAACTCTGCTTGAATCTGGGTCAGGAAGCATCAAAGCCTTCCTTGTCAGCCCTGGTTGACATCCTGTATGAAGGAGGCTCTTTCCCATTTCCTTGCAGAAAATAAATATATCTGGCACAAAAGCAGGAGCGGAGTGCACCTCATTTGGTTTCTTTGTTGGTGCCCCTAAGAAAGAGGCCAGCAACGAAATGAGTATCCAGAACAAACTTCCTTCTTCATGAAAAGAACTTGTCCTTTCATGTTGTGGTGGAAACAGTTGGTGAGGGACAAAAAGGCTGTTTGATCTGCTGCTCCCCATGTTACATCTGTTGTTTAAATGCAGGATGTTCTCTTTCCTGGAGGACAAGGCCAGCAATTTTCTGCAAATAGATCCTCTAATTACCATAGAGAATGTGTGAAATCTCTAACAATGATCAGCCAGAGCTGTGCAATCCTCCAGCTTTCTGAAGGATCAGTGGAGAATTCAGTGGGCAGGAAAGACTGTTAAGGGAGCTGTGCAAGAGCTTCAGTGATGGAGGGCCTTTTCCTTCACAGCAAAGATACCCAGAGAATTCCTGTATTGCCGCAACATTATGACAGATGTATTTTCAGCCTGGCACTTGGGGGTTTTAATATCATTATAAATGATCGAAAATAATGATGTGACTGCACAACGCAACAGTGTGGGAAGCACTGTATTAGCTATTGCACTTAATTATTTAATGCAGGAGATTATTCGTGGGGTGTTAAGAGCCCAGTGGGATGGTGAGCCAGGGCCCCGCTCACAGCAGCATCCCTGCAAAGGGAGCGGTGCCAGGGAAAAGCCACCTGCTCTCCCTCTCAGACGGAAAATCCCAACCCTCCATCGCTTCATGTGAGGTTGTTTTAAAGGGTCAGCAGCTTTCACAGATGTGAATCTTCACGTAAGAACGGTACCAGATAACAGACTGTGATACAGCGCCTGTTAAGAACCATTCGTCGTGTCAGAAAGTTGTATTTTCCACTGGCAAATGGTCACCTGGCTCACATCTCAGAAAGGTGGTTTCCCTTCTCTCGTGCATCTGGCTTTTGGAGACCTTGGAAACTTTAGTTTTCTTCCTTTCTGCTTCCCTGAGAGTAAAATGAGAGTAATCATCCTCTTTTGGCAAGTTATGATTGATAGATTACATAAAAATAAGTATTATTTCATCAACTACTGTGATCCATACAAAATTAAGCCTTTTATGAAAATGCAGATAACTTACCAAACAAAAAGAAACTATGTAAAAACCTACTGCTCATACCTGCTGCCCTGTTTCTTGAACATGGTGCCCTCCTGCCAGTCAGTGCCCACCATCCACTCAGCAACCGTGTCAGAGCAGTCCTCAGCCTCTTCCCAGCCTTCATACGCAGAGAGGGAAGCTATTCCGAGTCCAGTCCCATATTCAGAGTGCTTCTTCACCCACTGCTTGCCACTGTCTCATCTTCCCACAACATGAAGTGACTCTTCACCCTGAGAGATTTGTCACTTCTGTTTGTATAAGCTGAGTTTTACTTCTTTCGAATCATTCTTCCCTGGGCTGCGATGTCAGTCCAAATTTGGAAGACAAAATTTACTCTCTTAAACAGTAAAGCCCATCCTTTAGCTCTTTTCATAGGCCTGTTGGGTATTGCTGGGTTGGTTTATTGCCTTCAGGAGTCATTTATTGGCTCTCACCAAGACATGCTGCTTCCAGACCTTCCAAAGTCTTTGAGCATTTGCAGCTTCTTCCAAATGGAATTTGACAGCAAAATTCTCATGGAATGCGTTTTGTGATAAATAATCTGTTCAGCCATCACATTCACTTTTCAGTCTTTCTGGTAAAACTGGTCCTGATTTTTGTTTCCCTTCGCTGAGAACGAACCTGGTTTCTGGCTGCAGGGCAGTAATTTTTAAATGCCTGCAGCGTGCTTACTGTTCACGAGGAAAAGGGCCTAACTCCTTGTGGGGTGTTGCCGTGCCACAATATACCTGCAGGAAGGTCGAGAATGTCTATCTTACTTTCTAGGTGGACAGCAAAATTTGTAAGGGAGCTTTCAGCTGTTCTGCCACCATTTTCATGCATTTATGTCAAGGAGGCCTTAGTCATTATTGTTCAGAGGCATTACTCACCCTTCCTTTGAAGGCAGTTAAGAGCAATCCAGGCCAAAAATTACGGCAGGACCAGCTAGTTGAATCATCTGGTTTCAGCATGTTTTACTTTATAATTTCCTCAGGCCTTCTCAGCACGTTGCCTTGAAATACAATCTTTGCTATGTCTAAGAGATGCTTCCATAACAAATGCTTCCATCTTGCCTTTGCCATGCTTCCTCCCCAGTCTTTGGAGGACCTGGGACCATAATGTTGCACTCCAAGCCTCCCCCGTGGCTGAGAGCTTGTGTACTTCTAACCACTCTACAGTAAATGAAGTAGAGGAAGATGCAAGGTGACTGTGCCACCAGGTGCCACCACCTTCAGCACCTGAAGGGGCCCTGCGAGAAGGCTGGGGAGGGTCTTTTTACAAGGACACGTAGTGATGGGACAGGGGGGAAGGGCCTTAAAATGAAAGAGGGCAGGGTTAGGTTAGGTATTGGGAAGAAATTCTTTACTGTGAGGGTGGCGAGGCCCTGGGACAGGCTGCCCAGAGAAGTTGTGGATGCCCCATCCTTGGAAGTGTTTGAGGCCAGGCAGGATTGGGCCTTGAGCAACCTGGCCTGGTGGAAAATGTCCCTGGCCACGGCAGGGATTGGACGTAGATGACCTTTAAGGTCCCTTCCAGCCCAAACCATCCCATGAGTCCATGTCGGTGGGCATGGAGGCACCCCTGGGGCCGTTTAGAAAATACAGGTCTGGTGAAATGAACTGGATTGCAAAATCTGGAAATGGAAATTCTCAGTTCACAGATCAGATATGATACAGTCTCTCCTAGCCATGTCCTCCAGACATTATCAATTATCAGTAGGTGTGTAGAGCATAAAAAAGGATGTGTTGAGACACAAGAGATTCTATGTTTCCAGCCTCCATAAATGTTAAAGTTTGTCAAACAGTGGCTTGGGGACCTTGGTTCAGGCAGTGGGTCTTTTTGGTTTTTTCCTGTGATGGAGATATTTGTTCACCAGAAGCACAGGTGTGAGACCTGTAATTTGCTTTAGGACCTACAGGATCTCGAACAATAATCAGAAGGTGTCCACTTCAAGGTGGCCCTAACGAGGTACCTCAGTTTTCTACCAGTGACCTAGAAATAAACATCTGAGGTCTTTTTCCAGATCACAGAGCCATTCAGTTCCTCCAACTCTTTTGTTTCTGTCAAGCAGAGTGTTCAGGATGTCCAAGCAGGCCCTCAGATCTCAAGGGACACCTGCCTGCTTTCACAGGTGCCCTCATTGTGAGAGAGAGCATGAAACAAGTGAGGGAGGACAAAGGAAAACACCAACGTTTTTGAGTGTCTATCCCGGTCTACAAGGTGGCCTTGTTTTCTTATGGAATAAGCAAACAGTCATGAGGCTCCTTCAGAACTCACCAGAACAGTCTGGAGTGATGAAACGCTCCTCTTCTCTTTGCCTGCCTGTGGAAAGATTTGATGGAGTAGAAGGGAGCCTTGTTTAATTCCCTGCAGCAGTGACTCATTACAGCGACTGGTAGGTGAACTGCAGGGACTCTGTGTCTCGGAATTAATCCATCAGTGGATGAGAGTTGATAGATAGTATGCAAATAGATGCTGTTTTCCTGCAGCCTGTCAGGAACTCCAAGCAGCTGCATCCTCCACTTGATTCCTTCTCTATTAGGTTCTGCTAATTTCCCTGATTGCTGTTATGGCTAAATGGTGTCTTAGCACAACAGAATTTGCATCTGGCACACATCTCTGTTCCGTGTCAGGAGCTTTTGTAGCTTTGTAAGATTGTTCAGGGCACACGTGAGTCCCCCAAATCTGCTGTGAGAGCGTGTGCCAAGAGCCGTGGAGCTGCGTAAATGTCCTTTGATTCTATACCGTCCCTTTTGCAAAAGTACTTTCAGGGAAAGCCTCTTTTAATGAAGTCTGAGAACCGACTCTCACAGCTCTAAACAGCCTGCAGCATTTTCAGAAACGAATTCTTGCATTAACTAAACATCAGCCAGACTAGCAGTTCATCTCATTTTGCAAATCCCTAGCAAAGTCTCCTTTGCCCTTTACAATCAGCAGGAAACTTTTGCTAACAAAACCCATTGAGTATCAGGGTATCAGCCCCTTTCTCTCCTTCCTGTATACTCTCTTCAGCTGATTTAGACTTGATGCTTCTTTTTGTTGTTTTAGCATGCAGGATTATTTCAGGGAAGTGGTAGCAAGCTTCTCCCGTGGTTTGCCTGCCTTTTAGGCTGTGCAGTTATCTCAGTGTCTTACTTTCTCCTCCTCGATGCTTCGTGTCTGCATTCGTAAATACAAACGTGCGTGCAGGTATGCACGTCCTTCCCTTTTTTCCTACAACACTGCAGCATCGCCTTCCACTGGGGACCATCCCACCCACGCTCAGATCCCACCCAGTGAATAGCCTTGACCTTGCTGTGCCCTTCTTCTTTAGAGACTTTTTTCTCGGAGGGGTTTGTTAGACTTTGCCAGCCACCTCAGAAGAGGCAGAAATGAAATCCTGTGACTAAGCAGATAAACAGCTGCACGTAAACCAACACACGAGTGACCCTGCAGGTCCCGCAGGGCTCGATGCTCAAAACCCAGCCAGCACCATGACTCAACAGCACCCTTCCCCTGAGGACTCCTATGCTTCAGTGTGGATGCACAGCACTCCAGACACCACATATTCTTACTATGGGCTCCAGGTGACTCTGAGCTTCAGACAGACTTCAGTGGGCAATTTTCCCTGTTGTTATTATTGAGGCTTCTTAGATATCCTATTTAGGATCTCACATTTACAAAAAGTAGGAAAAATGGTGTCCAGAGATGTCAATGCCTCTGTTAGCACCTAAATAAATCATAATTTCTTTAACAGCTAATCTCAGCAACTAGGAAACCTAAAAATGATTGGCATACTCATTCTGAAATGTCTGCTCCTCTCGCATAAATGAGATTCCATTCCAGTCAGCTACTGCATATTTATGCTCAGCCTTTCATTAACTTATTGATCATGTGGTGATACACTATCATTTGCTACCTTTGGGGGGAAAAAATGTGCTCTACTGGTGGGGCTATCTCATGCTTCCTGAATATTCAATCCAATCCTCCTGGTCTCTCTCTGTCCTCTTTTCTCCCCAAAAGCTTCATGGATCTCCAAAGGCATCCCACAAGAGAGGGTGACTACCATTCCCCAGTAAACCCCTGAGGATGCCATTATGTGGCACGCAATTATAGCTAAATCAGGGTCAAGCGTCTCCCGTTACGGGTAAAATATGGTATTGCACTCTAAATTCCTGCACTGCAAAAACAAACAGTGCCATCAATTTATTTCAAGTCAGACCTCCACCCTCTTGGGAAAAGTATGCAGAACTTTCTGGTGGGAAAAATATTTTGGAAATGCAACCTCTTTATTAGAGTGAAAGCTCTTCCCTCATTCAGCTTGTCTTTCACGAGCCAGCCTGGTACACTCCAGTGAGGAATGTGGCTCGAAGAGGCACTTTGAGGTCACAAGAGGCAAGTCCTGAAGGGGTGTAGTTCACTCTCATTACATGCTCATAACTCACGACCAGGTTATGAGGTCTGATCCAAAGCTAAGTCCCACATGGCCATTTGTAGGTAAATGTCTCTGAGGAGGGCGGGTGGCTTTTCAGGGAAGGATTCCATCACCTTGCACCCCAACGAAGCGTCTGTGTTCTCTGTTTCCTTGAGCTCTCTTACTGTGAATAACATCTTCCTATTTTTCACCCTTCTGTTTGAAACACAGAGGGAGCAGGTGAGGAGGAAAGGAAGGTTTTAAAATTCATGTGTTTCCTTAATTCAACACCAGCATTTTGGATGTGGGGTTGAGTAAAACTGCATTGATACCCATGGTTCCTCTCTTTCACTCATCTGAGAGGCACAGGAGGAAGAGAAGAGCCCTCTGAGTTCACCTTACAGCCACACAATAACAGGCTGGGAGGATGCTCTTCCTGGGATCCCAGAGCAGGCCAGCCCATGGCTTGCCAGCAAGGATCTGGCTGCTGAGACTCAGTGGAGCATCCCAGGAGAAAGAACTTGCAGTGCAGGTTTGGAGCAACACTGTTGAAGTCAGCAGAGTGGCTCCAGATACGCTGTGGCGTCTCAGAGGTCCAAAGCAGCTGCTTTTGATGGCAGTGGAAAAGGGACCTTTCCTTTCCAGGCCTGAATCTCTCCTGAGATGTGCCAGCTCTGTCAGTGCAGTGTCATTGCTTCCAGTGAGGTTGTATTGCTACTACTGGGAGCAATATTTAACTCACTGGCTTGGGTGGTCATGTGAGGGCAGGATTTGATGCCACTGGTCGCCTGGGTTCTGTATCAACAGCAAATGCTGTTTTACCAGCAGCAACGATTATTGATTGGGCTCTACGTAAAAAGCTGCTGAGTAAAAAGAAATTGTAAATCTGGTTACACCCAAAACATTCTTTGCAGTCTGATGCCAATCATAACAAAAATACCAACTACCCATCATTGCAGATTTGAATGTCATTAAAAGTCATCATTTTCATGGGTAAAACCTAAACAACGTGTTTTGAATCTTAAACCCTTGCAGCTGCCCAAAACCAAACTCTTGGTTTTTTTGAAGTAGTTTGGATTCCTGCTTAAGTCCTTAATAATTCCTAAACGATGCAACTTGAGAGGAAGCAGAAGAGAACCATGCTATTGAACGCATGCATTCCTTTGGCATGTGGGCAGTGCCGTGCCTTCTGCAGGACTGTGCACACGAACGGGGGCAGGAGGATTGGGTCTGTTGTCTTCTACTCTGTTCTTTGATCCTGCAAGTGCACTGTCTGCCAAGGTCGCAGCAGGCTGCAAAGGCACTTTGTGTAACTCTGTGTGATCTGTGTCTGTCCTTTATTTATTCAAAATGCGTTTGCCTCTACAATTTAATCTGCTGTTCTCTCCCTCCCCTTCCTCTTGCTGAAGTCTAATTACAGTTTTATTCCAGGTCCATCTGGTTGCTAATGATGCTGGACATCACCGCTGAATTCATTCTAATATTTGTTGTGTATTTCTAGGCTGGACGCTGAATAATAATATTCTCTGAATTTGCTTTTGCTCCTGTTTCCTTCCTCCCTGTTGTAGCTAATTGTTTAGTAATGTGTAGCCATGGGATGGTTGCTCCTCCCAGTGTAGATCTGCTAAGAGAGTCGCCTATTTCAGGCTGCAGAATAAAGGTTTTTTTTATTCTGGTTTTGAGGAGAAGATTTCAAAGTCCCCTGTACCAGCTCCCTTCACTGGCATGGAACCAGCTGGGCACTGGCTTTTTCTGCTTCATCTTTTCTTTTATTTTTCTTTTCCCTGCCCAAAGTGTAATGCTGTTCATAAACGTGAGTCCCAAAGCCTCACGGAGGCGATGTTTCAGCAGATACAAAGACACTTTTTGCCAGTGCCTGCTCCATGTGATGGTTGAACCCACAGCAATTTGAGGTTCCCAAGCCTGACTTTGTACAGTGCCAGTACTGAGATAATTTTTTTCTCTTCCTTTTTTAATTTTTTTTTTACTTTTCTCCTTTTTGCTTTCTGCAACGCTGCCTGGGAACACAGGCTCACACTTTACCCATGACCTGACTCTTTGACTAAGAATAGCAGTCACAGTGCAGCTCGGGTTCAGTCTCACAGGAGACATGCTGCAGCTGGGAAACAGGGAGGTCACATCAGCCCGTGCTCACAAAACCAAACACATGAAAGGAGGACGGAGGATTCTGTATGTTTGCCTCCTTTTAAGACTGCAGAACAAGGGGAAAAGATTGGCACAGGTGGCTCAGTGAGCCAAGATGAATTTTCTTTGCTGTTGACATTGACTTGTAGAGGAAGTTTACATGCAGAGGTTCATCTTCTAGGCTGAACAGGACCTTTTCCAGAAGGGTCCTGTATCCTTGCAGCCTATCCAGCCAAAGGTTATGCAGGATGAGGACAGTAAGCAGTGCTGATTAGCATCTCCTGAGCTCTGCTTAGAACAAGATGTTTGAGACAGCCCCTGAAGTGATCTGCCATCGTTTTTCTGGGACAGCCAAGGTGGCAGTGCTGCTGTGGCCCTGTCTTTAGCAGGAGTGAGCAACAGCTCTCACTCTGAGCAACACTAAAGGCAGCTTTGCTCCCGTTCTTACCCCTTCCTGCTGGGATGAGCCGGGCTACACTGACAGCTCCATTTTGTGGTGCAGATGTGCCTTCAGAGTGACAGAGACATCGGTCCTGCTCTGTATTATAGAGACAGGACCTAAAGCATTACTAAAAGAAGCTGTTAGGCTAATGACTGTCGTAATCCTGACTGTGGCTGGGTAAAGATGAAGGTGAGATTTAGATAGCACATCCCCAGCTTGACTGTGCCCTCTCCTCCTGCCTGGTCCAGCAGCCAGCTATTCCCTGTGCCAGCACAGAGCGTTACAGCCGGAACAAGGACTGGGGCATTGATATTGACAGTGGGGAGCCAGTTTTTGAGGGAACCATGTTACACTATTCCTGTACTCTCCCCCCTAAATCAAGTGGGAAGGGTGCTGTGTCGCCAGGAAGGGAGATGTCTGGAGGAGCTGGTCCTGCAAGCCCCATTCCTGCCAGCAGCCATGCTCAGAGTGATCTGTGTGGCTTCCCTTCAGCACCTGTCTCAGAGTTGGAGGGGAGGGGTGGCTTCCCTGGAATCCCATGAGCTGGAGCGGGGCTGCTCACACAAGTCAGGGAACCCAGGCCTGGGCTACAGCTTGAGGCACAACAAGTAGGCTTAGGAGGAGAACCCCTTGAGGTATCAGGGCAGAAATTCTAATGGTAATTTTGAACTGTTTTTGTCTGTCTAACATTCCTTTTTAATCCCCATCCTGCCTGCCCCTTCCTTATGTAGGGTTACTTTAGTGATCCTTGGAATGTTTTTGACTTCCTCATCGTAATTGGCAGCATTATAGACGTCATTCTCAGTGAAACTAATGTGAGTATTACTCTACCCTCCCCAGGATACCACCACCTCCTCCTCCTCTGCTGTTCCTTCTCTCTTTCTCTCTTTTTTTCCTCTCTCTTTTTGTTTTCTGGTTTTTTTCCCTCTAGTCATGCTTTTATTGAACTTGCCGTCGTCCTTCTCCTTCTCCCAGGGAAAAAAAAAGGAGGGGGGGAAATGCCTCCTTCTTTTTCACTTGTCATAGCTGGCCCCAAGGCTGTGACTGGTGAAAGCGCACAGAGTTTGGGGTGTGTGTGCTTTTTTTCCCTCCAAAAGGTAGACATGCTTGAGTGTAACTTTCTGACTAACCAGGCTTTTGTTGATACCCTCCATCATGTGAAACGTTACAGAGGTTTGAGCAACCAATACTGTAGAGTGGTAAGAGACTATTTAATATGCCCACGTAACCTCTTTCTTTTCTTATTTTTTTCCTCTTCTCTCCCTCTTTCATGCTTTTGTTTTGTTTTTATTTTCATTTTATTTTACTTTACTTTTTACTTTTTTTCCCCTCTTTTCTCCCTTTCCCTCTTTCTCTCCCTTCTCTCTCTCTCTCATTCTTTCTTCCTCTTCCTTCTTTCCTCTCTCTCTCTCTTTCTCTCTTTCTCTCTCTCTCTCCTTGGCTTCTCTGCCACATGCAGCACTATTTCTGTGATGCATGGAATACATTTGACGCCTTGATTGTTGTGGGTAGCATTGTTGATATAGCAATCACCGAGGTGAACGTAAGTAGCTGGCGTCTGTCCATGATCGTGCCTGCTCTAACATTCATTTGTCTTTCCCGGGTTCTTTTTTTTATTTATTTTTTTTCTTCCCCCCCTCCTTTCTTTGGAGTTTATTTTCAGAAATTTTGTTTCGTTTCAAAGCTCTTTCTTTTCTTTTTTCTTTTTTTTTTTTTGTTTTGTTTTGGTTTTTTTCTGTTTTAATTTTTTGGAACGACTTAAAGGACTTTTTGACTGTTGCATCATTTTCTCCCCTTCATAATCCGCCTGGCATGAATTAAACTGTATAGCAGGAAAAGCGATGGGAAACGTGGAGTGTAAGTGAAAAAGCTCTTTGTGCCATGGGAAGCTGCTCGGAAAGTCCCAGGCCAGCACTTTGGCCTGCCCAGTGTTATGCTTTGCTTCCCATGGCTGTTCAATACTCTCCACCCCACAGAGAGATAAAGGTCAGTTCTTTCGAGGTGGAACTGAGGGAACCAAAACAGGAATCCTCCCTGTGCCTCCTCACCCAGGCTTCCTCCAAAAGAAATAAAGGACCAAACCATCTCTGATTAGAGGAACCTGCTCCTAATGTTCCATTTCAAACGTGAAAATTAGGGGGGAAAAAAAAAAAAAAAAAGGTAGACAAAATAAAAACAAAGCAGAAATCCCAAAGGAAAACAAAGCACCAGAGTTCCAACCCCTTTTTTTGGTTTTGGTTTGCAACCTGATTTGCTCCATCTCGAAGTGCACCAGCCCAGCTGACACCAGCTGGCCCCACTCATGCCCATCTCAGCAGAAAGGTGAAGGACTGAGTGAGCCACCGAGACTGAAACGAGCACCTGGTGTTCAGGAAATAAATCACGCCAGCCAAATTTTTTCCCTACATCTCTTTTTTTGGAGGTGGATGGATACAGAATTTTAGGATAAATATAAAAATAGACAAATATATAAAGAGGAAAATAGACAAAGGATGGGCAGGAAACACACGGATTTCCAGCGGAAAGACTATGATGGGTTTATGAGCATGGACAAAAATTACACTGAAAAATCCAGCTTATAAAGGCCAGGAAAACAGAAAGATTGAAAGAAAGTTGCAGTAAGTATGTTAAAGAACAGCAAATTAGTCTTGAATTTTCAAAATTAGGTGGCCGTTAAATAAATATTCCAGCTTGGAATTGTTGTGTACTGCAGAGACAATCCATCGCAAGCAGAAAAATGACAGCATAGTTTTCACTCAGTGCTGTGTTTAGGAAAAAAAAAATTAGGCAGCGTTTTAAAAAATAAAAATGCCTCACTTGGAACTTTCCAAACAAAATATTTACGTATCTCGGTTCTAGTTTAATTTCTGATCAATTTCTTTTTTCTATTTCTCTTTTTTTTTTTTTTTTTTTAATTTTCTGTAACAGGACTATTTTTTCAAG